>JAWQFJ010020931.1:10000-30000 GCA_034096865.1 Theodoxus fluviatilis | reverse complement strand
ATAAAGTTTAAACATACTGACCTGAAACCCTGCATGGGACAGACATGAAGTAATGTAGAGACCACGGGTGGGGACTGAACCCGCCACCTTTCGGTCATCACCTGAAATGCTGTACCAGGTGAGCTATTATGGCTTACTGACTACACAATTACTGATCAAGCTCTTCAGCTGAGCCTTACATTGCTAGTGGCCAAGTTAGACCTCTCACTTGAATTTCTGCATTTTACCTCTGAATCAGAAAGTGTCGTACAGTACTCATGGTGGAGGGCCACACATTTGATTATGCATCATTGGCATGTGAATAAGTGGCTCGTGTTTTGTTTCCATATAAACCTTCATTGCACGACATCCTGTGCATGAGAGGTGAAGTAAAACTTACACATCATTTGTCGTCCAAAGGATCTGCCTCCCACATTGTGTGCAGTTGAAGTCTTTGTTTTTCTTGGCAAGTTCATGTGGGAATACTTGGATTGGAGTTGTTGATTTACACAGGCAGAGTGTAATTGTTTGTGTTAGTTTTGCGGTCCAAAACATGAGGGCTTCATAGTGTAAATGCGAGTGAGAAAGGGCCCTTTGTCCATATAATGTGGTTTCTGAGTGAATGCTCACCTTTGTGTAAAGTACAAGACACTTGATGTGGAGGCATTGTACCTTCAAGGACGACTGCAAAAGCATGTATATTTCTCGATACGTTTAGTTATTGTCAGTTACGTCTTTGTTGCTGTAAAAAGTAAATAAAATTAAATTTACTGAAATGACACAATAAAAGCATGTACATAACTGTCCTGACCTGAAAAAACTAACTGTTAAAGCTTTTGCAGCTCAGCTCTAATTTTATGTGTCTACTTTCAGTGGCTCACCAACACACTCAAGAACAACAGTGCAACCCAACATCAAGTTATTCTGCCACCTTAAAAAGAATACATGCCATGCCTTGTTTATGTCTATTTTTATGCCTTTATTTTTGTTTTTGTGGATGCAGTTTAGTCTAACATTCAAGTGTAAGAAATGTACATAATTTAGATTTTTATATGCAGTGTTTTGTCATTCTAGCTTTGTAGTTTTCAGTCTTTCTGGAATAATGATACTTTTGTAATGCATAATAAAACTATTCATGATTGACTGTAAAATGCATTATGTTGTATATGGAAGTTCTTTGTGTGTGTGTGGTACGTGGGGAGGGGGCCGACATTCAGCCAACATTCAGCCAGCGTAATGCCATTAGGTAGCCGATATGGAACCAGCACAATGCCAACATTAAGCCAATATGCAGCCAGTGCAGTGCCTATAAAGCCAGTATTGAGCCATCATGGTGCCAGTCTACTGCCATCATGGTGCCAGCAAGGTGCCAGTCTGCTGCCAATATACCAGAATGGCTGCATACCGGCTCAATACTGGCTATCATCATGGCACCATCTTGGTACCATCATGGCCCGAATCTTGGCCGGATCTCGGGCCTATTTACACTTTCGAGATTGGGCCAATATTGGTTGCCATTAATGGGCCAATATCGGTTGCCAATATTGGGCCGATATTGGGCCAATATAGGCGTGCTGGCTGGGAAAAGCTTGTTTTATCATCGTCAGCATCAATGTCTGTTCAGTGGCATTGAACCTACACGACTTTGGTGCTCCTCACTTGATAGCACGGAAAGTGCTCTTTGGAATGAGGCAAGGTCCCCAATTGCAATTGTTAGGGTCATATATCCAGCGGCACTAGCTAAATTTGAGTTCATGCCCCAAATTAACGGTAATCTTTTTTGGTATGCGAAGAGCACTGGGCTGTGAATAATTCATAAAAGAAGAAATGTTCTCAGTCTTTGTATATATTTGCATGGATAAATGTTACCTAACTTCATTTTTTTAGCTGTATTCAATGATGATCATTTTCTTTTTCCCAAAGGCTCATCAAATTCTCAAGATGACTTACAGTTGATCCTAAAGCTTAGCAAGATGAAACCACTTGAACCAAAGAAATGATCAAGCGTATTTTATTACAAAAATTAATGTGTACAAAGCAAAATCAGCCGTCCTGTATAAAACTGGTAGAAACATTCTGAGATATGTGATCACAGTGTGACTGTTTGGATGGAATATTCAAATAAATTGCCAAACAAACCTTGGTTCATTACAAAATATGTACAGCTCATACAAATCTTCAAGTTAGAGTAGTACCGTGCATACTCGTATAACACGAAATGAGCATGAAAGAATAATACGCCGTTTCATACTGCCATATGTCCCTAATAAGTATGGTACTTTGTGATACTCTCATACACCCTCTACAAAAAGTCACATTGCACATTGAAAGTTTAGACTGCCTTTTAAAAACAACAAATTATACTTAGACACAATACATAGTTTCTATGTACAAAGCATCCTTGTACAGAACTGCAGATTTTTTTAATGGGGTAAAACACACCATGTGTAGTTTGCATACCTTCAGACAAAACAGTAATTTCATTATTTCAGTATAATCACAACCTTTCATGGAATGCGGAAGGTGTAGTTTTCTCAGTAATGATACAAAGAGAAATGATTTATACATATTGATGCATTAAAATGAATTGTGAAAATATCAGTGTAGCAAAAATACTTGCAAATACAATAGTACATGAAAAACGAATGAATGTGCATTTTGTCTTTTTGTCTGCATGTATGTTTGTATTTTCCTGGTTGCCTTCTATTATACATTCATCTTACTGTCTGTGTGCGTGTGCATGCATGCTTGTGTGTGACTGTGTGCACGTGCTTCTGCATATGTGTGTGTGTGTAGGCCTACAAACATGTGTGTGTATGTGTGTTTGCATGTGTGTGCAAGCGCATTCATGCATTTATACTTGCTTAGTATTGTGTTCCTGCCTGCAAATATCTGGGGTCTGTCCACCCCCTCGATCTCTCTGCGTCTTTGTGAGTGTTTGTGTACACATCTGTTTGTGCATTTCTGGGTGTTTCTTTGTCCTTCAACCTAAAAGGTGACTATGACACACACACTTACAGAGAGAAGAGAAGAGAAGAGACGAGAAGAGAAGAGAAGAGAAGAGAAGAGAAGAGAAGAGAAGAGAAGGGAAGGGAAGGGAAGGGAAGGGAAGGGAAGGGAAGGGAAGGGGAAGGGAAGGGAAGGGAAGGGAAGGGAAGGGAAGGGAAGGGAAGGGAAGAGAAGGGAGGAAAGAAGGGAAGGGAAGGGAAGAAGGGAAGGGAAGGGAAGAGAAGAAGGAAGGGAAGGGAAGGGAAGGGAAGGGAAGGGGAAGGGAAGGGAAGGGAAGGGAAGGGAAGGGAAGGGAAGGGAAAGAGGAAGGGAAGGGAAGGGAAGGGAAGGGAAAAGAAGGGAAGGAGGAAGGGAAGGGAAGGGAAGAAGGAAGGGAAGGGAAGAAGGAAGGGAAGGAAGAAGAAGGGAAGGGAAGGGAAGGGAAGGGAAGGGAAGGGAAGAAGGGAAGGAAGGAAGAAGAGAGGGAGGGAGGAAGGAAAGGAAGGGAAGGGAGGGAAGGGAAGAGGAAGGGAAGGGAGGGAAGAGAAGGAGGGAAGGGAAGAGAAGAGAGAGAAAAGAAGGGAAGGGAAGGGAAGAGAAGGGAAGGGAAGGAGAAGAGAAGAGAAGGGGAAGGGAAAAAAAAAAGAAAAAGAAAAAAAAAAAAAAAAAAAGATAAAAAGAAAGAGAAAGAAAAGAAAAAAAAAAAAGAAAAAGAAAAGAAAAAAAAAAAAAAAGACCAGGAAAAAAAAAAAAAAAAGAGAAAAAAAAAAAAAAAAAAAAAAAGGGAGAAAAAAAAAAAAAAAAAAAAAAAAAAAAAAAAAAAAAAAAAAAAAAAAAAGAAAAAAAAAAAAACAAAAGGAAAAAAAAAGAAAAACCAAAAAAAAAAAGGAAAAAAAAGAAAACAAAAAGAAGAAAAAAGAAAAAGAAAAAAAAAAAAAAAAAGGAAAAAAAAAGAAAAAAGAAGGAAAGAGGGAAAAAAAAAAAGAAGGAGGAAAGGGAAAGGAAAAGGAAGGGAAGAGAAGGGAAGAGAAGAGAGAAGAAAAGGAAGAAGAGAAGGGAAGGGAAGGGAAAAGAAGGGAAGAGAAAAAGAAAAGGGAAAGAAGGAAGAAGTGAAGGGCTAAGGGAAAGGGAAGGAGAAGGGAAGGAAGGGAAGGGAAGGAGGATAGAAGGAGGGAGAAGAAAGGAAGGGAGGGAAAAGAAGGAAGAGGAAGAAGAAGGGAAGAAGGAAGAGGGAAAGGGAAGAGTAAGGAAGAAGGAAGGAAGGGAAGGGAAGGGAAGGGAAGGGAAGGGAAGGGAAGGGAAGGGAAGTGAAGGGAAGAGAAAAGAAGGGAAGGGAAGAGAAAAGAAGAGAAGAGAAGAGAATAAGAAGACAGGACAGGACATGAAAAGAAAATGTGACCGGGTGAAGTAAAGCCCGAAGTCTTTACATGGACTCTCTCTCTCTCTCTCTCTCTCTCTCTCTCTCTCTCTCTCTCTCTCTCTCTCTCCCCCCCCCTCCCCCTTTTCCCCAGACATTGGTTCCCCTCTCTCCTCTCTTTATCATGTATCCTGTGTCTCAGATGCCCAGGTCGTCTAGGTTGTAAGACCAGCCTACTATGTAACTTATCAGTCCGGGATAGTTGCCCTTCCCCATCGTTTGTTAATTGAACTTGACATGTGACTGTGGACAGTTCCCTCCTGTCATTCTCACACGCTATGCCTAAATTGTTAGATACAAGAGACAAATTTGATGCTTTTTCTAAATTAAGACATCTGATTGCAATGGTGCAATATTCATTCGATTGACTTTGTTATGCCTATCGAGGCAACACTTGGTACGTGTGAAGAATTTTGAGTAAGTATAAGACAGCAATAAACCCTTTTCTACCATTAAGAAAACACAAACTCTGGGACAGGCTGAGATCGCGACGGCCGATCCCAAGCCTGGCTCCCCTGACGTCCGCGCATTTCTTTGATTAGGAGGGACTGTCCGCAGGTCGATCGTCGAGGGAGACAACATCCCATCTGGGGGAGAGACCACTGCCACCACGGTCTTGGATTGGTCCAGGCCATTATCATCAGGCCTCGGACAAGCCAGGAGCTCCTTAACCCATGGGTGAATAAAGTTGTGGAATGCAAGAACAATTTTGTCTCATGCCTGCGCCCTTCTACCATCAAGCCTTGCCACCACCCCATCACAAAAAGAAAAGAAAAGAGGAGAGGAGAGGAGAGGAGAGGAGAGGAGAGGAGAGGAGAGGAGAGGAGAGGAGAGGAGAGGAGAGAGAGAGAGAGAGAGAGAGAGGAGAGGAGGGAGGAGGAGGAGAGGAGAAGAGAGGAGAGGAGAGGAGAGGAGACGAGAGGAGAGGAGAGGGAGAGAGAGGAGGGAGGAGAGCAGAGAGAGAGAGAGAGAGAGAGAGAGAGAGAGAGAGAGAGAGAGAGAGAGAGAGAGAGAGAGGGAGAGAGAGACAGACAGACAGACAGACAGACAGACAGACAGACAGACAGACAGACAGACAGACAGACAGACAGACAGACAGACAGACAGAGAGAGAGAGAGAGAGAGAGAGAGAGAGAGAGAGAGAGAGAGAATTTGAGACATCTAAGAGAAGATGCACTTTCTGCACAATCATCAGTCTTGTGGTTAACAGTGACACGCAAATCCGCTGAAGAATAAATTCACTGCAGCTTTCCAGCTGTCTAAAGGCAAGTTGTCCAAATCTCAAACAAGTGTACTCAGCAAAAAATGTTAAATGTTGCCATCTGAAGTATATGAGTCATATACGAGTTGTATGTTACTGTTGGAATATGAATGTGTATGTGTGCATGAATTTGTTTATAAAATCTGTGTATGCATATTACCTGGTCTGCAAATATGTGAGTTTGCATGTGCACCTCTTTGCATAAATCCATGCAGGCAGGTGCGCGCGCGCACGCGTGTGTGTATGTGTGTGTGTGTGTGTTTGTGTGTGTATTTCTTCACATCTAAGAAAGCTCATATGTGTGGGAAGGTCATAACAATTTAAGTGTCATTTAGTTTCTCTACACAACCAGCCATTCATTAGCATGAGTGAGTATAAGAAATTGTATGTATTATTTCTTTAAAAGTGTCCCATATCACAATTGTGATTTCCCAATGCTGTAAGATAGCTCAGAGACAAAGCCGCTAGAACTGTTCGGTTGGAACAAGGTGCTCCTTAGGGTTTTTAAGGAAGGTTTCAATAAAAGCCATCAGTTTGGTAGCTGTGAAGGCTTTATCAGCAGAGGAGTCATCTATTTGTGGGAAGAAGGCAGCATGGCGGTGATCACTCCAGTAAAACAGGCAGAAGCGAGGGTAGGACAGAAGGTCTCCCTTGACAGCACCAACTGAAATACGGAAACAAAGCAAATGCAGATTCCTCCAAGATGAACAGATGAGCAAGGATTCAGTGATGAATTTTCTTTTGGATTTGTAGATCAGTGTAGACATGTACCGTGGGGTAGGATCTAGATATAGGAGATCAATTCACTTCTGTGCATGAGTTTGGCTCGAACTAACCAGGGTAGTTTGAACACCTGATCAGGTTGACATGATCTGATGCTGTCCCAATGCCACTGGGTAGCCCGGCCTCTGGTTGCTTAGAGGCCTCTGGTTGCTTAGGGGCCACTTCTGACTGAGCTACTGGAGCAGGCCTGGAAAGCCCCAGCAGCCAGAGATTCCTGCTGAAAAGCTGCTCTGACTGTAAGCGCACTCAAAGTGAAACATATGTAAACTATAGAGCACTCTGAGAGAGCAGCTGACTGTAAGCGCGCTCAAAGTGAAACAGATGTAAAACTAAGACAGCACTCTGAGAGAGCAGTCCTCAGCCAAGGAAGCCACAATGTCACTTCCATGGCCTGTATAATTCAGGCAGCACGTTCTGCTTGCCAGGCTTAGCCCAACAAAATATAGTTCATTTTAGTGCCTGCTAGCGGTCTGTGAGTGCGAAACAGACAGAATGAATAGTTTGACATCATCAATTTTGTGATGTGCAATGAAGTATCTCTTTATGAATCCAATTTCAAAACTAGATTACATATAACCTCCAAAATGTAATGGATTGTTCCTCGGATGAAATTATTACCTTCCACCAAAGCTCGCCAGAATCTGCTTGGAACACTTAGTTATTTTGCCCATTAACAAACTAACAAATGAACAAACGAATAAACTGAGGGAAAAACATAACCTCCTTGGCAGAGGTAGTGAACATTTCCAGATCTAGGATACCCATGGGCTCACATTTAATTTCCCAATGCTAAGAATGAACACGAATTGAGAGCACGTTGATTATCACAAATACATAGGCACCCTGTCAAATCGTCCATGCAGTGTCAAATACAGCTACTGCAGACTACAAGGCAAAAGCAATGCAAGCATCTTCCTCAATGGATTGATTATCCCTGAAAAGCAGAAAATACAACTCCATTTCAGCTACTAATATCTTCTTGAATTATTCATGTTACTTACTTTATGAGTGCCCATGCATCCTCTCTATACAATTTTCATCTAACAGTTAATGAGTCATATTTTCATGCTGAAAGAGGTCTCATATTTGCCCCTGCAAAAAGCTTACATGTTATTGCAAACACACACACACACACACACACACACACACACACACACACACACACACACACACATGCTCACCTTGCCTGTCTCTGTAGTAGTGGAGTGGGACAAAGTGCCCCACCCATGCAGGGTACATCTCCACGTCCACCGTCACCACCACCACCTGTCTATACATCTGTCTTCCCACCATCTGCAGCATCTGTCCAGGACACCAACAGTGTGAGACTCAAGGCAAAGCAATCTATGTATAGAGCACAGTCAGAACGGAGATGTTGGCAAAGGAAGGGGTTTCCGTTGAGGAAAGTCTCGATAGATCACATTATTAAGGGTGACTGAAGAACATAATAGATCAGATGGGTAATATATAGCATTGATGAAACAGATAAGACAGAACACAAGGCCACAAAAGATTAGGTCAGATATGACTGAATCAAAATGTTATTTTCTCATACAAAATGTTTTCTTTTTATATATAGGTTCAAAGATTAATTACATTATTATTATTCATACATACAGGAAGATGACTTTAAAAAAATGAAATACATATGGTACTTTGCACAAATGTGACTACTAGGAAAAAAAAGGGCCGCAAAATACAATCTCACAAGCGCAGTCACATGCACACCTCCTCACTCTGATCTCAAAGCTGAATGAGTGAGCTATGGAAGTCAAAAAGAGGTGACAACAGACAGACTGTAAGATTCTCATAGATGTATATATGCCATTCTACTTAATGTTAAAAGTCTATTTTCCCTCTCAACTTTTCTTTGTAAGGAAAATTACTGCCTCATAAAAAAACATTGTATCATATTTTATCTGTATTCAGCAGTCATTAAAATACCAACATTCAAAGACAGTTCAAGATGCGCCCGGCTTGAAAAGCTCAGGGTTACTTACAAGTAGGCATGCATGCTGAAGAAAGGTATTTGTTATCGGTCTTTTTTTAAGGCACACCATTTTATTTAATAAAACATGGTTGGCTGGCTGGCTGGCATTTGATTCCATACAAAACCTGTTATTCTAACACCTCCCAGTGATCTTTGTGATTGTTGTGAAGGTTCTAGAATGCGCAAGAGTGGTGTAGCGCTACAAGCTGTTTACATCAGCCTCTCTGTCATTGCTGGGCTATGCTAAATTTGTCTTGGCTGTGTCACGTGACGTCAGTTGATTTCCAGTTGGAGCGTGAGAGTATATTGTACTAGATTCTCCTAGTATCTGGAACCTGTGTAAAGGGTATATAAGCGGGACAAAGCGACAGGGAGAGAGAACACGAGGAGATACGACAGAGTTAAGGTGAGAGCTTCACTAGAGGATAAATGAGTCCTCCTTTGTAAGGAGTGAGTCCTCTGAGGTATTGCGCATAGAGTGAAGTTATTATGACAGTACTGTTGACTGATTTCACCGCTGTGTATCGACGACCAGTGCGTGAATACAGTTCATCGAAAATGATCACCAGAGTTTGTGAACCTCGACTTCCCAGCGCAGGACTATTGCCAAGGGAAGAGTGAAACATGATCATTAGGGCCTCTTTGTTTTGGCATTTTATAGGCTGTCAGTTTTTGTAGGCTATGCAAGGCCATTAATTCCGAAATTCAATAGAGCTGGTTAGAGTAAGAGCAAATCATCACAACTTCCTCAATCATTTGTCTCACTAAATAAAATGCTTGAAGACTCACAGAGCAAGTCATCACAACTTCCTCAATCATTTGTCTCACTAAATAAAATGCTTGAAGACTCACAGAGCAAGTCATCACAACTTCCTCAATCATTTGTCTCACTAAATAAAATGCTTGAAGACTCACAGAGCAAGTCATCACAACTTCCTCAATCATTTGTCTCACTAAATAAAATGCTTGAAGACTCACACAATTAGTGCCAATGTGGAAAGAAAATAAAATAATATGTTTTTAAAAATCATGTCAGGCAAACTAGAACGGTCAACAAACCTGATAAAACTCTGACTGTTCTGTGATGTTGTCTTGGTACACCAAGGCAGCAACAATGGGCAATCCATCTTGCAAGTATGGACTGTGGAAAAGTGTAGTGAGAAATTCAGACAAATGCACTTAGTTTTATGAGAGAGACTGCAGCAACAAATTCAGAAAACTGCACATTGTTTCATAAGAGAGACTGCAGCAACAAATTCAGAAAACTGCACATTGTTTCATGAGAAAGATGTACTGCAGCAATAAACTCAGAAAACTGCACATTGTTTCATGAGAAAGACTGCAGCAACAAATTCAGAAAACTGCCTATTGTTTCACGAGAGAGACTGCAGCAACAAGCACATTATTTCATTGAAGAGAGCACAGTGATAAATTCAGACAAATGCACATAGTTTCAAGAGAGAGACTGCAGCAACAAATTCAAAAAACGGCACATTGTTTTATGAGAGAGACTGCAGCAATAAATTAAGAAAACTGCACATTGTTTCATGAGAAAGATGTACTGCAGCAACAAATTCAGAAAACTGCACATTATTTCATTGAAGAGAGCACAGTGAGAAATTCAGACAAATGCACACTATTTCATGGATGAGAAGAAATTCAGTTTAACATACAGAGCCGTAGCCCTGTGTGGGACAGACAGGAAAAATGTAGGACCACAGGTGGGGACTGAACCTGCAACCTTTCGGTTATCGCTCGAAATGCTCTACCAGCTGAAGAAATTCAGACAACTGCACACTAATTCATGGATGAGAAGAAATTCAGACAATTGCACACTATTTCATGAAGGAGAGTGCAGCAACAAATTCAGACACTTGAACACTATTTTATTAAACTTAATTATGATAAGAATGAAACATACAAAAAATTGTGCTTCTAAGTGAAACCAAGACATTTTACACTTTATCCCCTGATCACTGAGATGCCTGATAAATATTTTACTGGCACATGACAACAGACACAGTGACAGACAGATAAAGTCAGATACCAGCACCAGCTCCAGCCCCTAGGGAGCAATCCAACCCAATGCTGACTCACTGCCTCATTCAGTGGTTAATCACACAACAGTGTGCTTTTGCCCCCCTTTACAGGTTGCCGGGGCAGTGTGCATAGAATGGCTAGATTTAAGCCCTGTCTTGACTCCTAAGTCATCTCAGCAAAGCACTTCCTCAGCACACAACTCAGATACCATGCATGAAATGGAATAAATGTTGACTTAGTGAAGCTGACACCTACCATACACACCGATTTAGAGATTCATTTAGCAGAGCCCGTGATTTAGATTTTAAATCTGACTTAAATCTCCCTATGCCCTGTTTTTTTTACCCCTGAGTGGGGAGAGGCAATGGGAGTTAAGCGCCTTGCCCGAGGATCCACCTCAGAATGGAAGTACCCTTTCTAGACCTTGGAGAAGTGAGAAATTTGGATATGTGGAAGATGTTCATGTCAGATAATGATTATTAAGATTTGGAGGATTCAGGTCAAGGTCATTCTGACAAAAATGGCTGCCATGTCTAAAAATAGTAACTCTTTCACTGGTGATAATCTCAGAACTGATAATAGATAGAATTCTGCAATTTTAACCACATATAGTATGACTATAGAGCTGAATTGTGAACTAAAAGCTAAGGTTTATACAATATACCTTAATATTCATGATTTTTTAATGATTTTGTGTAAAATTTCAGCTTCCGTAACACCCAAAGTGAAAGCAATTTTTGCATTTTCTCACTGATAAATTGACCTATAAACTCAATTGTAGATCAGATTAAAATTATGTATTTGCTAAAGAAGTCTACCAAGTTTCAAGGTGATTGCTTTAGTAGTTTTTGAGAATATACAAAGTAAAGTTGAGTCCTGAACTGAAAAAACCGAAACAGAGAAAATTTGATTTAAAGTCTTTATTGATCAATATCTACCTAATGCAAAGAGTGAAAAGCATGGTATTGCTACATATTCATTTTCCAACTACCTAGAAGAAGTACACAACATTTCAACATGATAACTCAAGTAGTTTTCTTGTAGGACTGTACATTGTTCAGTGATTTGGCCCTCTCACCGAAAACATGAATTACATGAAACTGGAAAACCTCCATCAAATTCTCTTTACATGAAGATTGCTAGATTCAGTGTCCCCCAGGCTGGTAGTCATCATCACCCTTCTGTGTGGCACCCTGAGAGAGTCTTTTGGACCTTCTCATTGCTTTTGCTTTTGAAGTGCTTTCTTGGAGAGATGACTTCACCCTTGTGGCATCTAGTGCCCGAAAGCCAGCCTCTACATACCCCCCACATTGCAGTTTCAGAGACCTGAAAACTGGCAGCCTCCCTACCTCTCCCTCATTGAAAACAATGACAGCATCATAGGCAGCCAGTTCCAGCCTTTTTCTTCCTACAAAGATAGTCTTGGGACATTTAGCCCAGACCAGGCTGTGGAGGGTTTCATTGGGATTCTGTGTGCCACCATGGGCACAGGCTTCTAACAGTGTTTTGTCTGTGAGGGCAGTGAATACTGGCTCTATCTTCTCTAGTACAAACATGGGGAAGGCATTTTTGTTTGCCTTTTCATCATTTCCCTGTTTGGATGGACACCAGTTTCCGCAATCACTGTGATCTTTCTTCCTATGTTTCCACACAGCCCACACTGCACTGCTCATCCCCTCAACATTTCCTGGATTTGCCCTTATTGCTGCACCATAATGGCCTTGAATCTGTCTGATAGCTTTCTGTGTCAACCCTGCTTTCCCCCCAATCCCCTTGTACTTCTTTCCCTTTTCTTCAAACTCTTGATTTTTGCATTCTTTCACCTTATCCATCAACCGCTTCCCCCATCCTTTTTTGCACGTGGCCACAACATTCCAATTTTCTGATTTCCTTCCCTTCATAGATAGGTGGATCTGCAGTGTGCACTGTGTGGAAACTCTTGGAGTCCCCATCCCCAAGGTAGCCTGTGTATTTGAGACCATACTGCTGTTCTGATCTTCTAAAAATCTCCAACATACCTGCTGGTTCCATGCTCCCCGAAGACCCTTTGTGATTCTTCATGCATTTTTCTGCATGTGTTTGTTGCCAATCCTTGAACTCTCTTTCTCCCAATCTCTTTTTGGACTTGGCACAAGCATCACAGTAATTGCTGGAAACATGGATATCCAGAACTTTTGCAGGACCTTTGGGATTCACAGAAAGTACAGTTGATATACCATTCTTGCTGACAAAGCCCCGTCTCTGCCAAGTGCCATCACAAGACACAGTGGCTTCATCACCAGGCAGAGCACTAGACAGTTCTTGTGCTGCTAATTTCATTGTGTTCTTTGCCACTTCCTTTGTGGCAGCAGCAATCTTGTCTCTCTGCTTTGCAAATGTCTGAGCACTAACTGGTGGAGGCATGTTCATATTTTGGAGGAACCTCTTCCCCTTCCGATAGTGACATCCAATGCTGAATGTTGCAGCTGCAAAGCGAAGATTAGTGTCCTCAGCACTGGACTTCAGAACAGACACATTTTCACAAATGTCACATGTGAAAGTCACCGTGGTGGAAACCCCCTGTCTTGTTTCAGAAACAGTGCATGCAGTGTTCTTGCATTCTTTACATGGGAGATCTTTGATGAAATCTACTAGTAAAGTAATATCCATCAGTCTATATCCATACAGTTCATCTCCAGGAGGCCTACCCACTGCGGATGTAGAGGCTGCTTCACCAAGTTTCTGGGATGAAGCAGTTTGTGGCACATCTTCAGTTTCAGCAGTCTTCCTCTTTATCAAGGGCCCAGTGAATCGGTTTCCATGAAATTTTCTTTTTCCATTTCTGCTCATGTTGATGCGGCATCGACCTGAAAACAATTACATACAATATGTAGTTTCAGAGCCAGTCCAACTATTTGAAGTCATTTCATCACTACTGTTCATTGAATACAAAGATTTCTCAAACAAGCAATGCGAGATGTACAGCAAAGAGCTGAATACTCTCTCAAGTCTCTGCACATTCATCTTCGGCAAATGTAAACAAATCAACTTGCTCGTTGAGATCGGCTCTGTGGCCGCTGAAAGTGATCTCGATCTGTTGATTTACATCAATCTGACACAAGAAATCAGTAATACACTATACATTTACAAGTTTACGGGAACATACCTTCATATATGCTTGTTTTCCGTCGAAAAATCAGCAGTAGTGAGTCGAAATAACGATCGCAGGGAAGCGAGGCGTGTTGGAGGCGGAAATTCAAACAGCTCGAGCCTCACTCTAAGCTGCGCTCCGATTGGCTGGTTCCTTCCCTCTCCCATATGGTCCATAGTTAAGCGAACCAATCAGATTGAAGGTTTTGAATGCATAGAGTGATAACAGTTCTTACAAAAAGGATCCAAAATGCTGCGAAATAGTGAAAAAATTATTGAAATCGGTCGATTAGTTTTTGAGATACAAGCATTTTAAATTATGAATATTTAATGAAGTATTTATTTTGAAACTCCTCTTGCATAAATTGAGTATTTAAACGTATTTAGAGACAGATTTGGTAAATGAAACTCGCTGACATCGTTTATGAATACACAGAGCTTGTGACGAACTAAAAAAGAGATTTTGGTGTATTTTGATGAAAGTTCATGTTTTTGATGGTTGAACCTGGCCTTAAGCGCCTTGCCCGAGGATGCAATTCAAGGATCCACAAAGCTTTGTATGGAGATACAGCTAGCAACCAGTGACAGTTGTTGAGCACTCTAACCCTTGGCCTAGAGCTGCAGCACGTTCCACACATCAACAAGAAGGGCAAAGCCCATACGACTCACATGCTTGACCTTGACATTTACATGACCTTGACCTTCAGGTGACCTTCAAGATCAAGGCCAATCAACTACACCTAGCAATGACATCATACACTAAACTAAGAAATGCTTTACACATTTTTCCTACCAAAATACATGTGACCTTGACCCAAGGTCAAGGTCATCCAAGGTCATGCAACACAAAGCTGTTAATTCAAGACATAGGAACACAATGGTGCTTATTGACAGGTATCTACCAAAAATTAGAGAAAATTGAGAAAATGTGAAAAATGGCTGTTTTTTAGACAACATTTATGGCCCCTGCGACCTTGACCTTGAAGCAAGGTCAAGTCACTATGTATGTTTTTTGAGGCCTTGTCATCATACACCATCATGCCAAATTGGGTGTTGATAGACTTAATAGTCTCCGAGAAAAATCCAACGTTAAAGCTTTAAACGGACGCCCGGACGCCCGGACGCCTGGACGCCCGGAACGGGTGAGTACATACTCACTTTTGCTTCGCATGTGAGTCAACAAAATCAAAATTTGCCAACAAGTGAGAAGAGTCACCTGTTTCTGGTGTGGAAACTAGCAGAGGAGAGGGGGGAGACAGGGAGACGGGCATGATCTTGCACAAAGGCAGCCAAAAAGTCAGAGCACACCCAGTGGTTCTCCTCACACAGCTGTCTGGATGACAGTCCATAACTGAAAACACAACACAGGTTCCATTAACACTCCTCTATTTCTTTTAGACTTAAACAAATTGGTTTCCAGTTGTTCATTTATGTTGTAAATAATTATTTTATACCCTTGTATATTATTGTTAACCAAACAACAAATTTGCTTTACTCATTCAAAAAATGGAAATCAATAGTTGTTATATACCGGCACCACAACTGCAGGGACTTGCTATGTACAAAATATTGCTAATGAATTAAGGAGAAAATGCCATAAACACAGGATGTGTTAGAATGAAATGGGGGAATATGCATTGACAAATCAGAGTCAAAATCCTCATTTGTAATAGTCAATGTTGTGAATACCTATGGCAGTTGGTATAAAAGTCCAATGGTATCTTTGCAAGTTGTGAGAGGATGGAATCTGACTGCAAGGTATTGTCTTTGTTAGAATTCTGTGTGGAGGAGGGTAGTGGGGTGAACGAGGGTAGTGGGGGGGATGAGGGTGGGGGGTTGTATTTCTGCATCTGTCATGGTGGTGGATGAAAACATGATCACTAGATGTACTCATACATTCAAAGAGCTATATCTGGCATGCTGGCACTGAAGGTAAACAAACTCAGAAGAAAAATAATTGGGGACAGGATACAACAGATGTGGGAAAATAAAAGCATCTGAGGAAGTTTTAAATATGTACAAAGATGATATTCATTCTGTGAACCCAAGTCAGTATTGACTCTGGCACAGTTCGCAATGAATGCGTAATAGACTTGACCCTTCGCATTACAGCATTGCACCAAAATTAGTTCGTTCTGATACTGGTTTTTTCTCCACTTTTTACAGAATTCATTCAGATGTCAAAACTTGTTTCCATTTCAACACAAACATTTTATTTATTGAATAAATGCTTGTTTATTGCCTCAACAAGAGTAAGTTAAAAGTTTTGTGCGAAATAGTCTTAGAACTACTTTAACTGCATATGTCAGGGAGTAGATCGGCTATCCCACAAGCCTTTTGTGTGACCTCCATTTGCATATTTTGGACGAAAGCATTCCATCACGTGATGTCAACTGGGCTAGAGGCACTTTCTCCAGTAGGCAAAGTCTCTAGTGAACTAGAATGGATGATATCATGACAGTCCATAAACTAGAAATCTTCTGAATCTGCAGCATATCAACAATTAGCCAAAACAACAACAACATCCAAATATTCAAATCCTCACTTCCATTAACCTTTTCTTTGCAGATTAAATAACTGGCATGAAAAAAAAGAAGGAAAAAAAACTTGACTACTGAAAAGACTCAACACACACACTTATTTACTTATTACCTCTGGCATGATGGTCTGGAAATTAGGATACCTGAGAATTGTGTGTGTGTGTGTGTGTGTGTGTGTGTGTGTGTGTGTGTGTGTGTGTGTGTGTGTGTGTGTGTGTGTGTGTGAGTGTGTGTGCGCATGTGTGTGCATGTGTGCGTGTGTGTGTGTGTGCGTGTGTGTGTGTGCGTGTGTGTGTGTGCGCATGAGTGTGCGTGTGTGTGTGTGTGTGTGTGTGTGTGTGTGTGACTTTATGTCATGTAATGATGCAGAGACTGAACAAATGAAAGCAGCACCTGTGTGCATGTGGAAAGTAGTGGAAGTGTGCATCTCTGGAGGAGTCCTCCACACTTTCCATCAGAGGTTTCCCAAGCTCCACCAGCACTGCTTCCACTCCATCTCGCCTCAAAAACGTCAGCTGAAGATCCCATGAGAAAAGCATAAAGATGGTGAGAAAAGCCTAAAGATGTTGTGAATTCACAATTTAAATGTTAGATACACACACAAATATGCACAAAACAAAAACTTACATACATAGAGTCACCGGAGTGCAAACACCTCTCTCTCTCTCTCTCTCTCTCTCTCTCTCTCTCTCTCTCTCTCTCTCTCTCTCTCTCTCTCTCTCTCTCTCTCTCTCTCTCTCTCTCTCTCTCTCTCTCTCTCTCTCTCTCATGTACATTCCTCTTACTGGGCAGATAACCCATGCAATGAAGCTTCATTCACTCATTTGTATACGCACACACATACACAAACACACACACACACACACACACACACACACAAAACCAATCAGAAAATTCAGCACAGAGACAGAGAGACAGACAGACCGACCGACAGACAGACAGACAGACAGACCGACAGACCGACAGACAGACAGACAGACAGAGAGACAGACAGAGAGACAGACAGACAGTAGGTGTATGAGACCTTACTTGGGTCACCACTAGATCTTGGTCACTCTGCCCACTGAACTCCGAGGCAGGAATCTGCTGGGAGTGGATGGAGAAACAGGTTGCCATCCCTAGCAGTCGCTCACACACCAGACGGAAACAGCTGGGTGACCAGTAGTAGTCCCAGTTGCGCCATGGTGGCAGCGGCAGGAATCGAGACTTTCTTGGTACTAGGGAAGCTGTGAGCTGGACCGTCTCATCCTGCTGTGAAGAAAACTGAATGGCTGTAATTAGTAATTCCCAGGTTACGTGGTTATTTCTAGATTTGGTGGAAGGGTAAGGAAGAGGAGGAAAGGAGGAAGGAAAGGAGGAAGAGAAGGAGAAGAAGAAAAACAAAAAGAAGAACAAGAACAAGAAGAAGAACAAGAAGAACAAGAAGAAAAACAAGAAGGGCAAAGGCCATACGACTCACATGATTGACCTTGACCTTTACATGACCTTGACATTCAGGTGACCTTCAAGGTCAAGGTCAAACAACTAAACCTAGCAATGACATCATATACTAAGAACTGCTTTGCACATTTTTCCTACCAAAATACATGTGACCTTAACCCAAGGTCAAGGTCATCCAAAGTCATGCAACACAAAGCTGTTAATTCAATACATAGGAAGGACAATGGTGCTTATTGAAGCACTTTCTACCATGAGATATGGTCACTTGTAGTGGTTCATTACCCCGTTTTGGTCACATTTCATAAGGGTCAAAGTGACCTTGATCTTGATGATATGTGACCAAATGTGTCTCATGATGAAAGTATAACATGTGTACTACAATGTTATGAAGTTTGGAAGAGTTATCTTCCATAGTTCAGGGTCAAGGTCACTTCAAAATATGTATACAATTCAACTTCAAAGAGCTCCTGTGACCTTGACCTTGAAGCAAGGTCAATCAATCTGGTATCAAAAGATAGGGATTACTTTGCCCTATATACCATATATAGGTCAGGTATCCAATCTCAAAAACTTCAGAGAAAATTGGAACAAGAAGGGCAAAGCCCATACGACTCACATGCTTGACCTTGACCTTTATATGACCTTGACCTTCAGGTGACCTTCAAGGTCAAGGTCAAACAACTAAACCTACCAATGACATCATACACAAAGAAATGCTTTACACATTTTTACTACCAAAATACATGTGACCTTGACCCAAGGTCAAGGTCATCCAAGGTCATGCAACACAAAGCTGTTAATTCAAGACATAGGAAGCACAATGGTGCTTATTGGCACTTTCTACCATGAGATATAGTCACTTTTAGTGGTTCACTACCCCATTTTGGTCACATTTCATAAGGGTCAAAGTGACCTTGACCTTGATGATATGTGACCAAATGTGTCTCATGATGAAAGTATAACATGTGCCCCACATAATTATTAAGTTTGAAACAGTTATCTTCCATAGTTCAGGGTCAAGGTCACTTCAAAATATGTATACAATCCAACTTTGAAGAGCTCCTGTGACCTTGACCTTAAAGCAAGGTCAACCAAACTGGTATCAAAAGATAGGGCTTGCTTTGACCTATATACCACTTGTAACTAAGGTCGCCATTCTCAATAACGTGGGAGAAAATTGGGAAAATGTGAAAAATGACTGTTTTTGAGACCACATTTATGGCTCCTGTGACCTTGACCTTGAAGCAAGGTCAAGTCACTATGTATGTTTTTTGAGGCCTTGTCATCATACACCATCATGCCACATTTGGTGTTGATAGACTTAATAGTCTCCGAGAAAAATCCAACGTTTAAGTTTTTTACGGACGGACGGACGCCCGGACGCCCGGACGGACGCCCAGACGGACGGACGACACGGCTCAGTACATAGACTCACTTTTGCTTCGCATGTGAGTCAAAAATGTGAAAAATGTTTTTTTTTAACATTTACGGCCCCTGCGACCTTGACCTTGAAGCAAGGTCAAGTCACTATGTATATTTTTGTACGCCTTGTCATCATACACCATTACGCCAAATTGGGTGTTAATAGACTTAATAGTCTCCGAGAAAAATCCAACGTTAAAGCTTTTTTACGGACGGCAGGACACTCGGACGCCGGGATGCCCAGACGCCTGGACGCCTGGATGGACGACACGGGTGACCTAGTATGAAAGTATAACATGTGTACTACAATGTTGTGAAGTTTAGAAGAGTTATCTTCCATAGTTCGGGGTCAAGGTCACTTCAAAATATGTATACAATCCAACTTTAAAGAGCTCCTGTGACCTTGACCTTGAAGCAAGGTCAAGTCACTATGTATGTTTTTGTACGCCTTGTCATCCTACACCATCATGCCAAATTGGGTGTTGATAGACTTAATAGTCTCCGAGAAAAATCCAACGTTAAAGTTTTTTAAGGACGACAGGACACCCGGCCGCCCGGCCACCCGGATGGCCGCCCAGACGCCCAGACGAACGACACTGGTGACCTAGTATGAAAGGATAACATGTGTACGACAATCTTATGAAGATTGGAAGAGTTATCTTCCATAGTTCAGGGTCAAGGTCACTTCAAAATATGTATACAATTCAAATTTAAAGACCTCCTGTGACCTTGACCTTGAAGCAAAGTCAATCAAACTGGCATCAAAAGATAGGGATTATTTTGCCCTATATACCATATAGGTCAGGTATCCAATCTCAAAAACTTCTGAGAAAATGAGGAAAATGTGAAAAATGGCTGTTTTTTAGACAACATTTATGGCCACTGCGACCTTGACCTTGAAGCAAGGTCAAGTCAATATGTATGTTTTTTGAGGCCTTGTCATCCTATACCTACCATTATGCCAAATTGGGTGTTGATAGACTTAATAGTCTCTGAGAAAAATCCAACGTT
>JAWQFJ010020931.1:0-5000 GCA_034096865.1 Theodoxus fluviatilis | reverse complement strand
CAGCAATTTTCATCCATCAACATGATTTATAACTTATTCTCCCATCTCTCCCGCCCCTGGGATTGAACCACGGCACAGCGCCTCGCTGCAAAGCCCAACGCGACACTCACAACTCAAACCACATGATTGCTGAACCAAGCAGAGGAACACTTAAAAAAAGAGCTCATGTCTTAGCTGGCAGTTGGGGATGGCACGAGAATTGAGTCAAGGGAAACCCATTTGACAAATTTCTATAGAATTTTATATTCAATATAACATTGTTCTAATTCAATAGGGAACTCTAGAACACCATAGTTTATGGTAGAATGTATTTTAGATTCTGTAGAATAAAATAGTAAGTACTATAAAATGCAGGAAGGAAAGGAAACAAAAGCTAAGTTTCACAAAGTGGCAACAACCAGTACATAGAATCAAAGGATGAAAATACAGTGTTTGCTCTATAGTTTTCTAGAGGATCCTGCCCACATACAGAATTCTATACAGTAATCCATTAGGTATTATAATATCTATAGTATCTATAGTGTATTTTACAGAACTTACTATAGAATTCCACAGAATCTATGGAACACGTACCTATTGTAAACTACATGTACATGTACATGGTGTTCTGTAGTACCCTATTCTACAGTAAGTAAGTAAGTAAGTACTATAGTATTCTGTATTGTTTACTACAGGAAAAGTGAATCTCAAGTTTCATGACATAACATGATTTTTTTGGCATACATTTCTGTAACAGCTGCAGGTGATGAATACTGTATGTCTGTCAGAACACCTGTCCTGAATCAGGCTTGACTACTAAGTACTATTCTTTTTTTGCAGCAGGTTACACTGCCAAACACAGAGCCCTGCAGAGATGGGAAAATTTTCTCTATCTCAAAACAGGATCAAACCTGTGACCACCTGGTAAAATTTGTCTAAGTGATGCAACCTTAAAGTCATTGATGACTGTCACAATTCCATCTATACTGCCAAATCATAGAAATCACTTCTATTAGATGTAACTGTTGTTGACTGTACATGCCTGAATACAAATGTTTAGAAAAGGAATCAAACAACATACAGAACAGTGATGTGTTCAAATGTGTCAGCAGTACTGCTCTAGGACACTCTTAGATCTCCTTGGTGGTTATTACACCAACCACAAAACCAAAGACATCTGAGAAGCTCTTCTTATATGTACCACAGGAGAGACATAAAGAATGGCCATCATGGGCCCAGGACACTAGAACAAGGTCCCAGAAATCCAACTCACTCATACGTTTCAGTATTTTGACCCGTTATCATGTCTATCCTTAAGTTTTACTTGTGCACCTAAGGAAGGCTTTTTATCCAAAAATGTGTGCTAATCATTACTTTTTATGTATTCTTGATATTTTGTTATACATGTGGCCATCTCAAATCTTGCCATGTTTTTTTTTACTTTGCCCACAGTGCTGCTGTCAGTCCCTTGTTTCAGGCTTTCAAGAAGAACCCAGACCATTCTGTTTAAATCCTGATTTGTCTACTATCTGAGCATGCCGGGCATGAAAACAGCTCATTACAACAACAAAGACATACATACTACCATGTCCATGCCCACAGTGGCTGTACTCTACCTGCACTGTGCCATGGTAGTCCAGTCTGGATATGTCTGTCTGGAGCTGGAGGCTTTCTGCTCTGACACAACCACTGCCCTCCACATGCGGGGCTCTGTAGACCGTGATGGTAGGGAAACCAGTGACACCCTCCTCCCTGCACAGATCCCTCTCAGCAGTGCAGTTGACCAGGTACATGTCTCGCCCTGAAACACCAGTGCCAACTCTCACGTGCTATGGGCTACAAAGTAAACAGGTAGTGGTATATCAAGTCTAGTAGTATTAGAGTCGACCAGGCTCTAGTCCAGGGGTTAACGGAGGAATCAAGGGCACTCAAACTGTATGTAAGACGTTCCTTGATAGATGAGCATTGTCATCTTGACAACAGATTGAATCTCTTGGAGATCATACATGTCTGCCTCATTGGGCTGTGAAGAGTAAACCTGGTACAGGCTGGAGTTTGTCAGAGTAAAGGTTTTTAAAAAGTTACTGTGACTGCTTCAGATCTTTGTTGTCTGCATTAGAACTTACCTAGTTGGATGACAGCTTTGTGGATCGTGCTGAAGACAGGCATGCTGTTGTTGCAGCTTCTGCAGTCAGCAATGATGTACATCACCTGAAAGGGAAAAGTTTGCATCATTTAACTAACCCATACCCCGGTAGTCATGGCATAGGCTGCGAGGTTATGACTGGGCCAAGTCTGCTAGTTGCAGCACATGCTGTGAGGTTATGACTGGGCCAAGTCTGCTAGTTGCAGCACATGCTGTGAGGTTATGACTGGGCCAAGTCTGCTAGTTGCAGCACATGCTGTGAGGTTATGACTGGGCCAAGTCTGCTAGTTGCAGCCCATGCTGTGAGGTAATGACTGGGCCAAGCCTGCTAGTTGCAGCCCATGCTGTGAGGTAATGACTGGGCCAAGTCTGCTAGAACTTTGCAGCCCATGCTGTGAGGTAATGACTGGGCCAAGTCTGCTAGTTGCAGCACATGCTGTGAGGTTATGACTGGGCCAAGTCTGCTAGTTGCAGCCCATGCTGTGAGGTAATGACTGGGCCAAGTCTGCTAGTTGCAGCACATGCTGCAAGTGATGGGGGGAAAGGTTGTGAAATGTGCTTTCAAAAAATGAAATAAAAATTCTACATTAACCTTTTATCAAAACAATGACATGGATTTGTTCTTTGTTCAATTGTGAGCACATCTGGTAAAGGTTTGCTATTGCTGGCTAGAAGGCCAGGTGCTAAGGAAAAGGGTAGATGTTTCATCCTTGAAAAGTAGCTTTTTTGAACAGCACCGACAAACTAATCAGTCCCAATCGTGTTTCCAGGGTAAGGGTTAAACCTTATATTCTTGTCCCTGCTCCTCAGCAACTGCAATGATGACAACTGACACCAGTGTGCTTCCTGTGCTGATCAATGCAAGCTGATTAAATTGAGATCTTGTGTTGGGTAGTTTTTTAATATTTCTGTATCTGTTTCTCAATAAATAAGCATTACCATGCATGTATACGTAGCCATACACATAGCATATTAAAAAATAGATCAGTTTGGAAAGCAGTAGAGCCAAAGCAGTGGTGCCAAACAGTTGGTTTCAGCTAACATATGGATCTTTACAATCATTCCCTATTTGTTGCACATGCATCTTTTTTTTCTGTCCACGTCCTATTCCTAGAATCACTGTCAGAATTTGCCAGAGCAGAAATCAGTCAAATGATATGACAATGATTTACGATGAATATAACAAGACTTTGCCCACATCACTGATTCCACATATGCACGTACAGGCATCTCTTCAGGTAGTGACCACATGGAAGCATAAGAAACTAAAGAGCGTCGGAGATTGCAAACCTCCACCAATGACACTGAACATTGCAAGGAAAGACCATTACAAATGGCATTCAACACACTCACTTGCTCACTCGCCCTTTTGTGCTGCAGTCATGAGCTCATGCAAGGCTAGGGGAAGGCTAAAAATAGCCCATTAGGCAGCACGTACATGCAGAGCTCCCTGCATGGGTTTAAGGTCTATATATAGGTGATGACATTTCTCTTTGCGGCTGTAATTCCAATACGAGTTAACGGATAACCTCTAAAGGTGAAACCCTGACTTTGCACCACATTTCTTCCAAATCTGTTTAAAACTGTTTGAGTTTTTTTGCCAACAAACTAATGAATTAATGAACTAATGAACTAACTAATTGACTGGAAAACAGAACCTCCCTGGCAGAGGTAAATGTCAAGAGTACAGAACACTCACCAGTGTCACATGAGCATGACCATCGGGAAGACTGGAAGCTTCGTGCCTCAATTCACCCTTGTTCTGCACTATGTATGGCCACTGCTCTCTTGACACATGGGGTATGCCCTCAGAACTCCGCTGAAAAGGCGGGGAGGGGAAAAAAAAAGTAAAGGTTTACAGAAATGACATATATTAACCTGATTTGAACAAGTCAATTGTGGTCAGTTTATGTAGTTTAGTAAGTATTAGTTATACAAGCCTCTGACAGTCTTACTGTCAATATGATATCTAAGAGGACATATGGCATCATCATTTACAGAGACAAAATTTGTATACAAGGTGCTTTTGGTTCAGTAAATGTATTGATCACTGCCCAAAATGACATTGTAGTTACATACACTTAGACTAATCAACTTTTTGTCAGCTATGAAACAACAACTGCCAGACTTAAACCATGCAAAACGACAAATGCACAACACAATATTTATGCACGCACGCACTCTGCGTGTGTGCGCACATGCATGTGCTTGTGTGTGTGTACATGTGTGTGTGCATTTGTGTGCATGTGTGTGTGTGTGTGCATGCATGTGTGGGTGTGCATGTGTGGGTGTGGGTGTGCATGCATGTGCATGTGTGCATGTGTGCATGTGTGTGTGTGTGTGTGTGTGTGTGTGTGTGAGTGTTTGTGTGTGTGTGTGTGTGGGTGTATGTGTGCGTGCATGTGTGTGCATGTGTGTGTGTGTGTGTGTGTGTGTGTGTGTGTGTGTGTGTGTGTGTGTGTAATGAGTCACTAACTCTGAATCAGATACTACAGTTTCCTTTCCATCATGACTGAAGCTAAATCTATTCTCTTCTGCCTTGAGTAAGTTCAACACATGATCCCTTGCAAAAAGATGCAAATGTGAAATCCAACAAGAACAAGAGGTTACCAGTGCTGGTGCAGATTCTGAAGACTTTCCTCCTCCAGACCAAAGAGCTGTCCATGGCTCATTGTCAGTGTCCCTGTGTGACCAGGCACTGCACTGAGTTCCAAATGGCCCCTCGGTTCGCTGGCTCTCCTACAGACAGAACAGGACATCACACCCATCAGGCAAAATAAACAAACAAACAAGGGCAAAGCCCATACGACTCACATGATTGACCTTGACCTTTACATGACCTTGACCTTCAGGTGCCCCTCAAGGTCAAGGTCAA
>JAWQFJ010020929.1:0-30872 GCA_034096865.1 Theodoxus fluviatilis | reverse complement strand
CATTGAAAACTCTCAAAACATGTTTCACATTTTGAAGCTGAAGCTTTGAAGGGCAAACAGCAGACTGTGTGAGTGGGGTTGTCTTTAGGATGTTGTCTCTCTCTTCTTTGTACAGCTGCACAACGTCTTCAAAAGATGCTGTTGCATCACCATCAAGGGTTATTTGTTTGGTCTTTTCAGTAATCCAATTGTTGCGAACGCACTTGAGGAGATGAACTGTATCGAATAAGAGGAACCAGGTACGCTCTTCATTCAGTGGATGCTTGGCTATGGCAGTTGTCTCTGATTGTCTTTCGAACAGATTGCAAAACTGTTGATTGACCTTGTGGTTGTCTGTTATGGACCCTAAAACATGACCACCTGCTTTCTCTACACGAGCTGCTGCCTCCAGCACAATGCCATACTGGTATTCCGCTGTCAGCCTGTGCACGGGTGTCACAGAAATCATGACGCTAGGTCCCCTGTGTAGCGCCTTCATCATTACACAGAGCATGGACGTTGCTTTGCTGTTCTCATCATTTTTTGCCATGCCACTCAAAACACCACCAGCAAAAGCAACAGTTGGCCTAATTTTCACTTCGTCGACAAGCAAGAAAACATTCTTTTGCTGGTCGATCTTAACTTTTTCAAACGTTCCTTTCAACACGGTGTCAGTGTCAACTGATGAAACAACAGATTGCAGCTTACGCTTACTGGGCAGCACAAGATACTCTCTTAGCAGTTCATAGTTGCAGTGGGGGAATGACTCAATGGCAAAACAATAATCATTCACAGAGTACTGCTTCTCAATCAAAAGCTGCAGCTGATGTGTAAGAAATGACAGTTTTTGGGCATTCTTATTATCTCTACAGCACTCAGACTCAGATGAATGAGAACGCAAAATATCTACAACTTTTCTGGTCACAGAATCACAGTGGGGTTCAAAGTTGACAGCTATATGAACTGCTTCAAGAAACTGACTGTTTGAATTCATGCCATTATTAGGATGCAGAATTTTCCCTAAGGGCACTCTTATTCCACTCTTAAATGCAATGAGAGTAACTACACAAGTGAGTGTCTTTTGGTTTTCCACAATGATGGAGACCTCTGATTCGCTGAAATCATCGTTCATGAAGACACACACAAGCCGATCGTTTGTTCTATTGATGATGACATTTGTGTACTTTTTCCTCAATTCTGACTCTGGCCTGAAACTTGAAAAGTCTTTGATAGCATCCTTTTCCCTCCAGAAGGCTAGCTGTCTGTCCTCAGCATTCGTTGTACGAGGTGGGGGTTTTGGGGTCGGCAGACATGATTTGAGAACATCAAATTCGGTTGGGGGATCAACAGGCCGTGCTTTTGTTCCAATCCCTTTTGTAGCATAACCTTTTCTCCAATGGCGTTCACAGATGCGATATGTTTCTGGATTGATCACAAAGTGTTCGCGTGGAGGGATTGCTTCAATCCATCTCTGTCTTTCTAATGAGGCTGCTGGAAGTTTGAACAAACGACACTTGTTCGCCTTGTTGTAGTTTCCTTTACAGTTCACCACACCACACTTGTTCACCATTTAAACAACAAAACAGAAAGTCACTTTGCAAAGATTAAAAACATTACTCACACGTGTACTTCTACTGAAATTTTGAATGAAAACAGGAAGAACAGTGCACGCATCCGGTTTGTCAGCGTGCGCTAAAGAAAATAGTGCAGGCTTTCTACATTTTCTTATTCGTCTAAATTAGTTTATATGTGATAATTCATCATTTAATTGTCTTTAATATGATATAAACAGTATATCTAATGCATGCTACGTGTCGGATCTTTTGAAAACAGATCGTCTCTATCGACACATAGAGAGAAGCAGCCCTACATGAAATTAGTGCGCGCTAAAAATAGCACAGCTCGCAGCATGCGCTAACACCACGACAACAGGCAGAATCCAGCGCGCGCAACTGACCAATCATCAGAATCCAGCGCGCGCAACTGACCAATGAAAAGAGAGCTTACAATAAGATGCCCGGCAAGTACCAAGCTACTTCGGTGCTCTTGCTACAGTAGTTAAAGTATATATATAAGTGTAGCATATAGGAAAATATAGGACCGGTTTAGAAATCTGGTATTTTGGTAATGCTGATCGGGTTTTACCGATAGCGCTCAGCCTAGGCCGCACCCGCCACCCCGCCTGACTGACTTAGCCTGTCCGGGGAGTTTCACCTAAACACGGACGCGTTACTTTTTGTCACGTTTGCGTCCAACATCAGTGTCGGGCCCTGGAGTTAGGGCGTAGGGACCACCCGTTGAGAGTCAAACGTGGGATGGAGTTAGAATATAAAGCTTCACCCGTTATTGATAAAAACTACGGCGACGGAACCTGCCGCCATGTCGCGCCAGATTCTGCCTATTTTCACCCTCTACTGGCAGAAGGAGTACTTCTCTCGCTCTCCTCATCATTTACCCCTCTTTCCTCTTCCATTTCTCCTCTCGCCTCTTTCATTTCTTCTCCTCTTCCTCTCCCGAGCTTTTGACACCTGTCAACGTCTCGTCTTCTCCTGGAGTACGCAGCGTTGATCTTTCAACACGACTTTGTTTCCGAGCAAATGAAAAAAACGTCAAGCCCCTTCTTGCGACCGAAAACACGCCCCCACACGCCTCCCCCCCCCCTCCCTCCCTCACCGGGAGTTGTCAAATAACGCGCATAGTACAATTAGCGCGCTTGTTTCCTGTGTACAAAAAGGCGCGCACGTCTCATATACAAAAAGGCGCGCTGGCCACGTATACAAATAGCGCGCTCGCAAGAGGAGAGGATAGAGAGAGAGAGAGAAGAGGAGAGAGAGAGAGAGAGAGAGAGGAGAGAGATAGAGAGAGAGAGAGAGAGAGGAGCGAGAGAAGAGACTGTGAGCTCCATTCATAGAGAGCGTGAACACTTCATCAGATTCTTGACTACGAACAACCAGCTTTCGAAGAAGAAAAAAAATCTTCATTCAGTTGTTGTTTCAACTGAAACAAAACACAATGGACGCTTCCCTTACAAACCACGGACGGCCTTGCCTTCTGTAGCGAAGGTTTTTCGGTTCAGACTGGACTGTGTGACGAAGTCAACAAAGCAGTGGAGATGTACGAAACGAGCATGCCAAGCACGGTGCTAGACACAACTAGATGACAGTTTCATGTCCTTCACAAACCAGCATAATCATGAAGAAAACTCTTTGAGATCGATAGAGGTGCAAAAGCTCAAAGTAACAAAAATGTTCAGTTTTTTTTGCGTTTAAGGACAAAATAATTAAAATGGCCTTAAGAACTTTTGACCCAAAAAATGAGGGTGCGCGCGCATCACAAGAAAGTGACGAACTAATTGCGCATGCGTAGAGGGTCACGCAAGAGGTGAACTCGCCAACTCTGTGCACATTTCAATGGCCGACGTGTTGTTGGTTCGCTCACAAAACGCTATATTTCGGGATACTAGCAACCCATCCAAAGAAATAATAGCCATGCACAGCATTATTTATCAAAGGTGTATGTTGAATGGCCATCAATAGGTCGGAGTGCTATTTACATTTTAACACATCGAATGCAGGGCGCAGCATCCACGCCGAAGCTGTGTTGCCATCGTTTGTGTTGACATGATTTTACGCTCTTCGTTCATCTTTCTTGTGATGCGCGCGCAACCCTCATTTAGATACGAATTATGGCCAATGCGAAGTCGTGGAGGACGCACTATGACTGGCCTATTATCTAACCCAGCCGACACACACACGCGTGTGAGTATATTTGTGTGTGCCGTAACCTCTACGGCATGATTTGGGGCCACCCCTTGGCTGAGCTACTGGAGCAGGCCCAGAAAGCCCAGCAGCCAGAGGTTCCGGTTGAAGACGGAGGGGAGGGGGGGGGGGGGGGGGGAGGCATCAAGCGGTTTCCAGCCATGTTACTCGTGTGTGTGTGTTGTGTGTGTGTGTGTGTGATAATGTGTGATCGTGTGTGTGTGTGAGCGTGTGTGGGTGTGAGTGCGCGCGTGTGTGTGTTGTGTGTTTTTTGTTTGCGTGTATGTGGGTGCGAGTGAATGCATGTGTGTGTTTGTGTGTTTTGGTGTGTTGTGTTTGTGAAAGTTTGTGTGTGTGTGGGGTGGTGTGTGGTGGTGGGTGTGGTGTGTTGGTTGTGTCGTGTGCTGTGTGTGTGTGTGTGTGCGTCGCTTTGAATGTGTGTGGGTGTGTGTGTGTGCGTGTATGGTGCGTGCGCACGACTGCGTGTAATTGTGTATCTCCATCTTCAGTATTCATCCGATACATATCACCTCCATACCTCCATTACATTTGCTTGTGAAAATTGCTGTGGATACAATTAAAGTAGAACGGTTTGAATGAGTGAAGATTATGACTGTCGGCAGAAGAAAGCTTTCCTAGGCAGACGAATAAGGGAAAGGAATGGGCAAACCCTGTAGCAAGAATCCTCCTCGCCTTACCTCTAGCTTCCACCCTCCTGCATCCTTCCTCCTCTCTTTCCGCCACTTTACTTCACAAAGAGGTGGCTAGGGATTGAAATTTAAATGAAACAAATCATAGAACGTAGGGCGACATGGACCATGCATACGAACAGACATTCAGTCGCGACTACAACACAAATCAGCCATTCCCTACAATTTTGTTTCTCCCCTCTCCGTTCGCGCTTTGATATCCATCGTTCATTATTATGTCGACAAAAGTGTTGGACTTTTCCCCCCACATATCCCCCCCTACTCCTTTCTCCTTCTCCCTCCCCCACCCCCCTCATCCCCCCCCCCCTCTCCTACCCCCCCCCCCCCCCGTCTGCCTCATATTATCTGTGATCCCATCCTGACAAATCATTTTGTCATGTTGCTGAGTCTGGCACCTTGCAGTGCGCGCCAAACAGGTGGTGGTTTTTCCCACGGCGTCAGGAACGTGGCAAAACGAATGCAGTCTGCACGCTTTTCTCGTGAAGGAGTTGCTGGCACTTGGAAGCGATGTTGCTAGCCTGCACCTCTCTCTCTCTCACTCTCTCTCTCTCTTCTCTCATCTCCTCTCTCTCTCTCTCTTCTCTCTCTCCTCTCTCTACGCTCTCTCTCTTCTCTCTCTCTCTCACTCTCTGCGTCTCTCTTGTCTCTCTCTCTCTGTCTCTCTCTCTCTCTCTCGTCTCTCGCTCTCGGTCTCTGCGTCTCTGATCTCTCATCTCTCTCTCTCTCTCTATGTGTCTCCTTATCTGTCTCTCTCCCTGTGTCTCTCTCCCCCCCTCTCTCTCTCTCTCTCTCTCTCTCTCTCTCTCTCGTCTCTCTCTCTCTCTGTGTCTGTCTCTCTCTCTCTCTGTGGTTGTTGTTGTTTGTGACGTGCTTGGTGAGTTTTGTGATTGGCGTGCGTTGTGTGTAGTGTTGATGTGTGTGTGTGGTGTGGTGTGAGTGTGTGTGAGCGCGTGGCATGTGGAGAGAGAGTGTGTGCCTAAGAGAAACGTTTGTGTGTGTTTTCTCTACGTCTCCCTCTTCCTCCTCCTCTTCTCCTTTTTCCTCCCCGTACCTCGTTCCTCTTCCCTCCTCGTCCTGCTGTTCTGGTTTTTTACGATTATTAATTTACCACCTCGCCTGTATTGTCTTAAGCTTTTGTTTTACGTAACACTAAAAATGAAAACCTTCGAATATAAGAGATGTATTCTATATCTTTGCACAAGCTTCTCGGGACTGGATTATAACAAAACACGTGTGTTTGAGGCAACGACTGCAGACATTCCCGGTGAGGATGGTTACAACATAGACGATTTTCGACAGGGCATTTACCTGTTTGTGGAGGTAGGACACCAAAGTGAGGATCTTACCCGTCACAAACTATTTTGTAGCCTATGAAAACAGTAATAAATCAATGTAAAGTTAACATACACAGCAAAAAATGCAAAGACATGGAGAAAGATCCGATCCAAGAGTCAATATGATTTGTCCATGCTATTTATCAGAAATTCAAATCAAATACTCGCTTCAGCTAACAATAAGCGTGTGTGCTCTTGTAATTGCTCGGCCAGGTTCCTGGCTACTGGCAGTGGGATTACGGTTAGTTGCGGAAAGTGGTTTGCTTGGTGCCATGACAGCAACCACATTCAGGCGCTGCGGCTACAGTCCAAACCACAAAAGCTCACTCCTCTGAGGGAACATCAGGTTGGTTGCGGCGGACACTTAGTGAGTCCTCCCGAAGACTTTTAAGGCAGGCTGGAGTAAGAGTGAGGCATGCAGGTGGGTGGTCAGGGAATCATCTTCCCCTACAGGATCAGTCCATTGATGGGAGCCATTCTGCCCATCTCTACCAGGGACTGTCCATTGATGGAGCCTCTCTCTCTACAGGACTGTCCATTGATGGAGCCTCTCTCTCTACAGGACTGCCTATTGATGGAACCTCTCCCTCTACAGGACTGTCCATTGATGGAGCCTCTCTCTCTTCAGGACTGTCCATTGATGGAGCCTCTCTCTCTACAGGACTGTCCATTGATGGAGCCTCTCTCTCTACAGGACTCCCTATTGATGGAGCCTCTCCCTCTACAGGACTGTCCATTGATGGAGCCTCTCCCTCTACAGGACTCCCCATTGACGGAACCTCTCCCTCTACAGGACTCCCTATTGATGGAGCCTCTCCCCTCTACAGGACTGTCCATTGATGGATCCTCTTCCTCTACAAGACTCCAATTGATGAACACTGAACCTCTACAAGACTCTCTATTCATGAACCCTCCTTTACAGGACTCCCCATTGATGGAACCTCTCCCTCTACAAGACTGTCCATTGATGGATCCTCACCCTCTACAGGACTGTTCATTGATGGAACCTCTCCCTCTACAGGACTGTTCATTGATGGAACCTCTCCCTCTACAGGGCTCCCAAATGATAGATTCTCTCCCTCTACAGGACGGTCCATTGATGGAACCTCTCCTTCTACATGACTCCCCATTGATGGACCCTCTCCCTCTACAGGACTGTCCATTGATGGACCCTCTCCCTCTACAGGACGGTCCATTGATGGACCCTCTCCCTCTACAGAACTGTCCATTGATGGAGCCTCTCCCTCTACAGAACTGTCCATTGATGGATCCTCTCGCTCTACAGGACTCCCTATTGATGGAGCCTCTCCCTCTACAGGACTCCCCATTGATGGAGCCTCTCTCTCTACAGGACTCCCCATTGATGGAGCCTCTCTCTCTACAGGACTCCCCATTGATGGAGCCTCTCCCTCTACAGGACTCCCCATTGATGGAGCCTCTCTCTCTACAGGACTCCGCATTGATGGAGCCTCTCCTTGTACAGGACTGTCCATTGATGGAGCCTCTCTCTCTTCAGGACTGTCCATTGATGGAGCCTCTCTCTCTACAGGACTCCCTATTGATGGAGCCTCTCTCTCTACAGGACTGTCCATTGATGGAGCCTCTCCCTCTACAGGACTGCCTATTGATGGAGCCTCTCTCTCTACAGGACTGCCTATTGATGGAGCCTCTCTCTCTACAGGACTGTCCATTGATGGAGCCTCTCCCTCTACAGGACTCCCTATTGATGGAGCCTCTCTCTCTACAGGACTCCCCATTGATGGAGCCTCTCCCTCTACAGGACTCCCCATTGATGGAGCCTCTCTCTCTACAGGACTGTCCATTGATGGAACCTCTCCCTCTACAGGACTCCCCATTGATGGAACCTCTCTCTCTACAGGACTCCCCATTGATGGAGCCTCTCCCTCTACAGGACTCCCCATTGATGGAACCTCTCCCTCTACAGGACTCCCCATTGATGGAACCTCTCTCTCTACAGGACTCCCTATTGATGGAGCCTCTCCCTCTACAGGACTCCCTATTGATGGAGCCTCTCTCTCTACAGGACTGTCCATTGATGGAGCCTCTCGCTCTACAGGACTGTCCATTGATGGAGCCTCTCTCTCTACAGGACTGTCCATTGATGGAGCCTCTCGCTCTACAGGACTGTCCATTGATGGAGCCTCTCTCTCTACATGACTGTCCATTGATGGAGCCTCTCGCTCTACAGGACTGTCCATTGATGGAGCCTCTCTCTCTACAGGACTCCCCATTGACGGAACCTTTCCCTCTTCATGACTGTCCATTGATGGAATCTTTCCCTCTACAGACTCCCCATTGATGGATCATCTCTCTCTACAGTACTGTCCATTGATGGAGCCTCTCCCTCTACAGGACTCCCCATTGATGGATCATCTCTCTCTACAGTACTGTCCATTGATGGAGCCTTTCCCTCTACAGGACTCCTCATTGATCGATCATCTCTCTCTACAGGACTCCCCGTTGATGGAGCCTCTCGCTCTACAGGACTCCCCGTTGATGGAGCCTCTCCATCTACAAGACCCCAATTGATGAAACTCCTCCCTCTACAAGACTCCCCATTGATGGACCCTCTCTCTCTACAAGACTCTCTATTGATGGACCCTCTCGATCTACAGAACTCCCCATTGATGGAGCCTCTCCCTCTGCAAGACTCCCCATTGATGGACACTGACCCTCTACAAGACTCCCCATTGATGGAGCCTCTCCCTATCCAGGACTCCCCAATGATGGAGCATCTCCCTCTACAGGACTCCCCATTGATGGACACTGACCCTCTACAAGACTCCTTATTGATGGAGCCTCTCCCAATCCAGGAATCTCCATTAATGGAGCCTCTCCCTCTACAGGACTAACCATTTATGCAGCCCCTCCCTCTACAGGATTCCCCAGTGACGCAGCCCCTCCCTCTACAGGACTCCCCAGTGATGGACTCTCTCCCTCTTCAATACTCCCCAGTGATGGACTTTCTCCCTCTACATAAATCTCCAGTGATGGAGCCTTTCTCTCTACAAGACTCCAATTGATGCAGCCCCTCCCTCTACAGGACTCCCCAGTGATGGAGCCTCTCCCTCTACAGGACCCCCCATTGATGGACTCTCTCCCTCTACAAGACTCCCCAGTGATGGACTTTCTCTTTCTGCAGGACTGCTGAACTTAGACCGACCTTTGTCAATCCTTTTTTGCCTCCGACGTTCTGGGGGCATTAGTACAACTCTCCTGCTCCTCCTCTTGTGATAGCTAATTTCATGGTAATCTGTGTTCCGGATGAACCCAGACGAAATCGCAAGCTTTAAAAGTGTGTGTACGTGCGTGTGCGTGCGTGTGTGTGTGTGTGTGTGTTCGTGCGTGTGTGTGTGTGTGTGTGTTAGTGTGTAAAAGTGTGATTTGAACATAATATGTTATTCGTGTATGGGTACTTTCAGTGGAAATGCACTATTTTCTACAGACAAAATTGAAATAAAATTTCAATTAAAAACACTCAAAAATGGAGAAATACGTGGTTCTCTCTCTCTCTCTCTCTCTCTCTCTCTCTCTCTCTCTCTCTCTCTCTCTCTCTCTCTCTCTCTCTCTGTGTGCATGCGTGCGCATGTACATCATGTATGTATCTCCATTTTCAGTCATCATCCCATACATATCGCCTCCATACCTTCATTCCGAACCCACCCACCCCCCTCCCCATCTACCACCCCTCTACCCCACTCCCCCTCTCCCACAGTTACCGTCGCCGCGCATCTCGCGGTTCCTGTGCAAATTCGCCAACACCAAATCCCTTCTCTCAGGGCTTGCGGTCAAAATTAGATGTCGTCACGTTGGTGGGTCGAGCAGCAGGCCGTGCGTGGCCAACAGGTGGTGAGATTCCCACGGCGTCGGGAGCTGTCCATCAGATGCACATTCTGCACGATTTCCTCGCGGCTGTGTGCCTAGTTAGCAGACGTATATTGCATCTAGTCCAAGCGTCGGTTTCCTTTTTTTCTCTAGAAATATTGCGAATTGTGGGGGAGGGGGAGTGGGGGGGGGGGGGGGGGGGGGGCGTTTGCGCTTGATCGAGAGACCTGGGGCGGGTTTCAAAATAGGTAGTCGATCTTGGTCGCAAGATCTTGCTTCGCAGTAAGAGCTAGCTAAAAAAGATACTACCCAACGTGACGAAGTAATGCGCATGCGTAGACGTCACGACAAGAGGTGAACTAGCCACATTTCAATGGCCGACGTGTTGCCGGTTCATTCAGAAAACGCTCTATTTCGAGATACTAGCAACCCATCCAAAGAAAATATAAGCCATGCACAGCATTAATTTTTCAAAGGTGTATGTTGAATGCATTAACAGATCGTGAAACCTCCTACAGTTTACACATCGAATGCAGGTCAACGCATCCACGCCGAACTTTTGTCTCGAATCTTAAAAGCTAGGCACCTCTCAAGCTGCCTCGCTCAATCTACGCTCGTCTTCGATTGGCTCGCTAGCAACCAGGGGCGGGTTTCAAAATGCGAAGATCTCGGTAGATCTACGTAGATCTCGCCGAATGGGCAGTTTCATTCTTTGCTTGCTAGCGAGCCAATCGAAGACGAGCGTAGATTGAGCGAGGCAGCTTGAGAGGTGCCTAGCTTTTAAGATTCGAGACAAAAGTTCGGCGTGGATGCGTTGACCTGCATTCGATGTGTAAACTGTAGGAGGTTTCACGATCTGTTAATGCATTCAACATACACCTTTGATAAATTAATGCTGTGCATGGCTTATATTTTCTTTGGATGGGTTGCTAGTATTTCTTGTCGTGACGTCTACGCATGCGCATTACTTCGTCACGTTGGGTAGTTTCTTTTTTAGCTAGCTCTTACTGCGAAGCAAGATCTTGCGACCAAGATCGACTACCTATTTTGAAACCCGCCCCTGATAAAGAGTTGCATAGGGCAGTTGCCGCTAGAAGTCTCATCATCTAATTAACCAATTGATTATACAGTCAAGTCAGCAGCCAAACATACAATTAACGACACTTATATATATATATATATATATATATATATATATATATATATATATATATATATATATATATATATATGTATATTTAATCAAATTCATCCACTAAAACCGAGTATAACAACATCAAAACGTGTATGTATCTACAGTAAATTTGTTTGTGAAAATTTCTACAAGATATAATTAAAGTAGAAAAGTTTAAACAGATGAAGCACTTAATTGATGACTTGTAACTCGAAGAGAATATGCCATAAGCAGACGAATCAGAGCATCAAACACATTTTGTATCAGGAACTTCTTTTCTTTCCTTCGGTCTCCATTCTCCCATGCCCTTCCTCGTCTCACTTCACTCATAACTTCCCACATAGGTAGCCAGGGATTTGATTTTTAATTTAAAAGTCGTAGAATATAGGGTGGCGTGCATCTTGCGTACGAGTAGACATTGAATCGTGACTGCCATACAACAGACAGCCATCTCGACTTTTCATTTCTCCTCTCTCTTCTTTTATTTCTTTTCTCGTCTCGTTTCATTTCTCCTCTCTCCTCTTTCATTTCTCTCCCATTTCATTTCTCCTCTCTTCTCTCTCATTTCTCCTCTCTATAATTTTTCTCTCTCCTCTCTCATTTACCCTCTTTCCTCTTCCATTTCTCCTCTCCTCTTTCATTTCTTCTCTCTTCTCCCGAGCTTTGACACCTGTCACTCATTTCTCAGTAGCAGCGTTGATCTTTCACCTTTGTTCCGCCCTTCTTCGACCGAACCCTCCCCCCCTCCCTCCCTTCACCGGGAGTGGTCAAATAACGCGCATAGTACAATTAGCGCGCTTGTTTCCTGTGTACAAAAAGCGCGCACGTCTCATATACAAAAAGCGCGCTGGCCACGTATACAAATAGCGCGCTCGCAAAGAGAGAGAGAGAGAAAAATGTGTGAGCTCAATTCATAGGGAGCGTGAACACTTCATCAGATTCTTGACTCGACAACCAGCTTTCCGAAGAAGAAAAAAATCTTCATTCAGTTGCTGTTTCAACCTGAAACAAAACACAATGGACGCTTCCCTTACAAACCACGGACGGCCTTGCCTTCTGTACGAAGGTTTTAGTTCAGACTGGACTGTGTGACGAAGTCAACAAAGCAGTGGAGATGTACGAAACGAGCATGCCAATCACGGTGCTAGACACAACTAGATGACAGTTTCATGTCCTTCACAAACCAGCATAATCATGACGAAAACTCTTTGAGATCGATAGAGGTGCAAAAGCTCAAAGTAACAAAAATGTTCTGTTTTTCTTTTTGCGTTTTAGGACAAAAGAATTAAAATGGCCTTAAGAACTTTTGACCCAAAAAATGAGGGTGCGCGCGCATCACAAGAAAGTGACGAACTAATGCGCATGCGTAGAGGTCACGACAAGAGGTGAACTCGCCAACTCTGTGCACATTTCAATGGCCGACGTGTTGTTGGTTCGCTCACAAAACGCTCTATTTCGGGATACTAGCAACCCATCCAAAGAAAATAATAGCCATGCACAGCATTAATTTATCAAAGGTGTATGTTGAATGCATCAATAGGTCGTGAGTGCTTTTACATTTTACACATCGAATGCAGGTCGACGCATCCACGCCGAAGCATGTGTTGCCATCGTTTGTGTTGACATGATTTTACGCTCTCGTCACTTTTCTTGTGATGCGCGCGCACCCTCATTTAGATACGAATTATGGCCAATGCGAAGTTCGTGGAGGACGCACTATGACTGCCTATTATCTACGCACACACACACGCGTGTGAGTATATGTGTGTGTGGCCGGTAACCTCTACGGCTGTTTGGGGCCACCCTTGGCTGAGCTACTGGAGCAGGCCCAGAAAGCCCAGCAGCCAGAGGTTCCGGTTGAAGACGGAGGGGAGGGGGGGGGGGGGGAGGCATCAAGCGGTTCCAGCCATGTTACTCGTGTGTGTGTGTGTGTGTGTGTGTGTGTGTGTGTGTGTGTGTGTGTGTGTGTGTGAGCGTGCGTGGTGTGAGTGCGCGCGTGTGTGTGTTGTGTGTTTTTGTTTGCGTGTATGTGGGTGCGAGTGAATGCATGTGTGTGTTTGTGTGTTTGTGTGTGTGTGTTTGTGAAAGTTTGTGTGTGTGTATGTGTGTGTGTGTGTGTGTGTGTGCGTGCGCTTGTGAATGTGTGTGTGTGTGTGTGTGTGTGTGTGCGTGTGTGCGTGCGCACGACTGCGTGTAATTGTGTATCTCCATCTTCAGTATTCATCCGATACATATCACCTCCATACCTCCATTACATTTGCTTGTGAAAATTGCTGTGGATACAATTAAAGTAGAACGGTTTGAATGAGTGAAGATTATGACTGTCGGCAGAAGAAAGCAGTCCTAGGCAGACGAATAAGAGAAAGGAATGGGCAAACCCTGTAGCAATCATCTCTCCTCTTCCGTCTAGCTTCCACCCTCCTGCATCCTTCCTCCTCTCCTTCCGCCACTTTACTTCACAAAGAGGTGGCTAGGGATTGAAGTTTAAATGAAACAAATCATAGAACGTAGGGCGACATGGACCATGCATACGAACAGACACTCAGTCGCTACTACAACACAAATCAGTCATTCCCTACAGTTTTGTTTCTCCCCTCTCCGTTCGCGCTTTGATATCCATCGTTCATTATTATGTCGACAAAAGTGTTGGACTTTTCCCCCCATTTACCCGCCATTCTTGTCATACCTTCCCCCCTACCCCTTTCTCCTCCTCCCTCCCCCCCCCCCCTCCCCCCGCCTTCAGCCTCATATTATCTGTGATCCCATCCTGACAAATCATTTCGTCATGTTGCTGAGTCTGGCACCTTGCAGTCCGCGCCAAACAGGTGGCGGTTTTTCCCACGGCGTCAGGAACGTGGCAACACGAGTGCAGTCTGCACGCTTTTCTCGTGAAGGAGTTGCTGGCACTCGGGAGCGATGTTGCTAGCCTGCACCTCTCTCTCTCTCTCTCTCTCTCTCTCTCTCTCTCTCTCTCTCTCTCTCTCTCTCTCTCTCTCTCTCTCTCTCTCTCTCTCTCTCTCTCTCCCTCTCCCTCTCTCTTTGCGCGTCTATCTCTGTCTCTCTCTCTCTCTCTGTGTCTCTCTTATCTGTCTCTCTCACTGTGTCTCTCTCTGCCCCTGTCTCTCTCTCCCTCTGTCTCTCTCTCTCTCTCTCTCTCTCTCTCTCTCTCTCTCTCTCTCTCTCTGTCTGTCTCTGTCTCTGTCGCTCTCTCTGTGGTTGTATTTGTGCGTGCTTGGAGAGTTTGTGATTGGCGTGCGTGTGTGTGTAGTGTTGATGTGTGTGTGTGGTGTGGTGTGAGTGTGTGTGAGCGTGTGCATGTGAGAGAGAGTGTGTGCCTAAGAGAAAGTTTGTGTGCGTTTCTCTACGTCTCCCTCTTCCTCCTCTCCTTCATCCTTTTTCTCCCCTACCTTCTCTTCCTCCTCGTCCTGCTGTTCTGTTTTTACGATTATTAATTTACACCTCGCCTGTTTGTCTTAGCTTTTGTTTTACGTAACACTAAAATAAAACCTTCGATATAAGAGATGTATTCTATATCTTGCACAAGCTTCTCGGGACTGGATTATAACAACACGGTGTTGATGGCACGACTGCAGACATTTCCCGGTGAGGATGGTTACAACATAGACGATTTTGACAGGGCATTTACCTGTTTGTGGAGGTAGGACACCAAAGTGAGGATCTTACCCGTCACAAACTATTTTGGAGCCTATAAAAACAGTAATAAATCAATGTAAAGTTAAAATACACAGCAAAAAATGCAAAGACATGGATAAAGATCCAATCCAAGAGTCAATATGATTTGTCCATGCTCTTTATCAGAAATTCAAATCAAATACTCGTTTCAGCTAACAATAAGCGAGTATGCTCTTGCAATTCCGGTAGTTCCTGGCTACTGGCAGTTGGATACGGTGTGCGGAAGTGTTTGCTTGGGCCATGCAGCAACCACATCAGGGCGGCTACAGTCCAAACCTAAAGCTCACTCTCTAGGGAACTCGGGTGTGGGGACACTTATGCTCCTCCACGAAACTTTTAAGCAGGCTGGAGTAAGAGTGAGCATGCAGGTGGTAGGGAACATCTCCCTCTACAGGACTGTCCATTGATGGAGCCTCTCCCTCTACAGGACTGTCCATTGATGGAGCCTCTCTCTCTACATGACTGTCCATTGATGGATCCTCTCCCTCTACAGGACTCCCCATTGATGGAGCCTCTCCCTCTACAGGACTGTCCATTGATGGAGCCTCTCTCTCTACAGCACTGTCCATTGATGGAGCCTCTCTCTCTATATGACTGTCCATTGATGGAGCCACTCCCTCTACAGGACTGTCCATTGATGGAGCCTCTCCCTCTACAGGACTCCCCATTGATGGAGCCTCTCCCTCTACAGGACTGTCCATTGATGGAACCTCTCTCTCTACAGGACTGTCCATTGATGGAGCCTCTCGCTCTACATGACTGTCCATTGATGGATCCTCTCCCTCTACAGGACTCCCCATTGATGGAGCCTCTCCCTCTACAGGACTGTCCATTGATGGAGCCTCTCTCTCTACAGGACTCCCCATTGATGGATCCTCTCCCTCTACAGGACTCCCATTGATGGAGCCTCTCCCTCTACAGGACTGTCCATTGATGGAGCCTCTCCCTCTACAGGACTGTCCATTGATGGAGCCTCTCTCTCTACAGGACTGTCCATTGATGGAGCCTCTCTCTCTACATGACTGTCCATTGATGGAGCCTCTCCCTCTACAGGACTGTCCATTGATGGAGCCTCTCCCTCTACAGGACTCCCCATTGATGGAGCCTCTCCCTCTACAGGACTGTCCATTGATGGAACCTCTCTCTCTACAGGACTGTCCATTGATGGAGCCTCTCGCTCTACATGACTGTCCATTGATGGATCCTCTCCCTCTACAGGACTCCTCATTGATGGAGCCTCTCCCTCTACAGGACTGTCCATCGATGGAACCTCTCTCTCCACATGACTGTCCATTGATGGAGCCTCTCCCTCTACAAGACTGTCCATTGATGGAGCCTCTCGCTCTACATGACTGTCCATTGATGGATCCTCTCCCTCTACAGGACTCCTCATTGATGGAGCCTCTCCCTCTACAGGACTGTCCATCGATGGAACCTCTCTCTCTACATGACTGTCCATTGATGGATCCTCTCGCTCTACAGGACTCCCCATTGATGGAGCCTCTCCCTCTACATGACTGTCCATTGATGGAGCCTCTCCCTCTACATGACTGTCCATTGATGGAGCCTCTCCCTCTACATGACTGTCCATTGATGGAGCCTCTCCCTCTACAGGACTCCCCATTGATGGAGCCTCTCCCTCTACAGGACTGTCCATTGATGGAGCCTCTCTCTCTACAGGACTGTCCATTGATGGAGCCTCTCCCTCTACAGGACTCCCCATTGACGGAACCTTTCCCTCTACATGACTGTCCATTGATGGAATCTTTCCCTCTACATGACTCCCCATTGATGGATCATCTCTCTCTACAGTACTGTCCATTGATGGAGCCTCTCCCTCTACAGGACTCCCCATTGATGGATCATCTCTCTCTACAGTACTGTCCATTGATGGAGCCTCTCCCTCTACAGGACTCCCCATTGATGGAGCCTCTCCCTCTACAAGACTCCAATTGATGGACGCTGACCCTCTACATGACTCCCCATTGATGGAGCCTCTCCCTCTACAGGACTCCCCATTGATGGAGCCTCTCCCTCTACAGGACTCCCCATTGATGGAGCCTCTCCCTCTACAGGACTCCCCATTGATGGAGCCTCTCCCTCTACAGGACTCCCCATTGATGGAGCCTCTCCCTCTACAGGACTCCCCATTGATGGAGCCTCTCCCTCTACAGGACTCCTCATTGATGGAGCCTCTCCCTCTACAGGACTCCCCATTGATGGAGCCTCTCCCTCTACAGGACTCCCCATTGATGGAGCCTCTCCCTCTACAGGACTCCCCGTTGATGGAGCCTCTCCCTCTACAAGACTCCAATTGATGCAGCCTCTCGATCTACAGAACTCCCCATTGATGGAGCCTCTCCCTCTGCAAGACTCCCCATTGATGGACACTGACCCTCTACAAGACTCCCCAATGATGGAGCCTCTCCCTATCCAGGACTCCCCAATGATGGAGCCTCTCCCTCTACAAGACTCCCCAATGATGGAGCCTCTCCCTCTACAAGACTCCCCAATGATGGAGCCTCTCCCTATCCAGGACTCCCCAATGATGGAGCCTCTCCCTCTACAGGACTCCCCATTGATGGACACTGACCCTCTACAAGACAAGACTCCTTATAGATGGAGCCTCTCCCAATCCAGGAATCTCCATTAATGGAGCCTCTCCCTCTACAGGATTCCCCATTGATGCAGCCTCTCCCTCTACAGGACTAACCATTGATGAAGCCTCTCCCTCTACAGGACTCCCCATTTATGCAGCCCCTCCCTCTACAGGATTCCCCAGTGACGCAGCCCCTCCCTCTACAGGACTCCCCAGTGATGGACTCTCTCCCTCTTCATTACTCCCCAGTGATGGACTTTCTCCCTCTACATAAATCTCCAGTGATGGAGCATTTCTCTCTACAAGACTCCAATTGATGCAGCCCCTCCCTCTACAGGACTCCCCAGTGATGGAGCCTCTCCCTCTACAGGACCCCCCATTGATGGACTCTCTCCCTCTACAAGACTCCCCAGTGATGGACTTTCTCTTTCTGCAGGACTGCTGAACTTAGACCGACCTTTGTCAATCCTTTTTTGCCTCCGACGTTCTGGGGGCATTAGTACAACTCTCCTGCTCCTCCTCTTGTGATAGCTAATTTCATGGTAATCTGTGTTCCGGATGAACCCAGACGAAATCGCAAGCTTTAAAAGTGTGTGTACGTGCGTGTGCGTGCGTGTGTGTGTGTGTGTGTGTGTGTGTTCGTGCGTGTGTGTGTGTGTGTGTGTGTTTTAGTGTGTAAAAGTGTGATTTGAACATAATATGTTATTCGTGTATGGGTACTTTCAGTGGAAATGCACTATTTTCTACAGACAAAATTGAAATAAAATTTCAATTAAAAACACTCAAAAATGGAGAAATACGTGGTTCTCTCTCTCTCTCTCTCTCTCTCTCTCTCTCTCTCTCTCTCTCTCTCTCTCTCTCTCTCTCTCTCTCTCTCTCTCTCTCTCTCTCTCTCTCTCTCTCTCTCTCTCTCTCTCTCTTTCTCTCTCTCTCTCTATGCATGAGTGCGAATGTACATCATGTGTGTATCTCCATTTTCACATAATCGCCTCCATACCTTCATTCCGAACCCACCCCCTCCCCCTCTACCCCCCCCCCTCTACCCCACTCCCCCTCTCCCACAGTTACCGTCGCCGCGCATCTCGCGGTTCCTGTGCAAATTCGCCAACACCAAATCCCTTCCCTCAGGGCTTGCGGTCAAAATTAGATGTCGTCACGTTGGTGGGTCGAGCAGCAGGCCGTGCGTGGCCAACAGGTGGTGAGATTCCCACGGCGTCGGGAGCTGTCCATCAGATGCACATGCTGCACGATTTCCTCGCGGCTGTGTGCCTAGTTAGCAGACGTATACGTGCATCTAGTCCAAGCGTCGTTTTCCTTTTTATCTCTAGAAATATTGCGAACTGTGGGAGGGGGGGGGGGGCGTTTGCGCTTAATCGAGAGACCTGATAAAGAGTTGCATAGGGCAGTTGCCGCTAGAAGTCTCATCAACTAATTAACCAATTGATTATACAGTCAAGTCAGCAGCCAAACATACAATTAACGACATATATATATATATATATATATATATATATATATATATATATATATATATATATTATCAAATTCATCCACTAAAACCGAGTATAACAACATCAAAACGTGTATGTCTCTACAGTAAATTTGTTTGTGAAAATTTCTACAAGATATAATTAAAGTAGAAAAGTTTAAACAGATGAAGCACTTAATTGATGACTTGTAACTCGAAGAGAATATGCCATAAGCAGACGAATCAGAGCAACAAACAAATTCTGTATCAGGAACTTCTTTTCTTTCCTTCGGTTTCCATTCTCCCGTGCCCTTCCTCGTCTCACTTCACTCATAACTTCCCACATAGGTAGCCAGGGATTTGATTTTTAATTTAAAAGTCGTAGAATATAGGGTGGCGTGCATCTTGCGTACGAGTAGACATTGAATCGTGACTGCCATACAACAGACAGCCATCTCGACTTTTCATTTCTCCTCTCTCTTCTTTTATTTCTTTTCTCGTCTCGTTTCATTTCTCCTCTCTCCTCTTTCATTTCTCTCCCATTTCATTTCTCCTCTCTTCTCTCTCATTTCTCCTCTCTATAATTTTTCTCTCTCTTCTCTCATTTACCCTCTTTCCTCTTCCATTTCTCCTCTCCTCTTTCATTTTTTCTCTCTTCTCCGGAGCTTTGACACCTGTCACTCATTTCTCAGTAGCAGCGTTGATCTTTCACCTTTGTTCCGCCCTTCTTCGACCGAACCACACCCCCCCCCTCCCTCCCTTCACCGGGAGTGGTCAAATAACGCGCATAGTACAATTAGCGCGCTTGTTTCCTGTGTACAAAAAGCGCGCACGTCTCATATACAAAAAGCGCGCTGGCCACGTATACAAATAGCGCGCTCGCAAAGAGAGAGAGAGAGAGAGAGAGAGAGAGAGAGAGAGAGAGAGAGAGAGAGAGAGAGAGAGAGAGAGAGAGAGAGAGAGAGAGAGAGAGAGAGAGAAACGTGTGAGCTCAATTCATAGGGAGCGTGAACACTTCATCAGATTCTTGACTCGACAACCAGCTTTCCGAAGAAGAAAAAAAATCTTCATTCAGTTGTTGTTTCAACCTGAAACTAAACACAATGGACGCTTCCCTTACAAACCACGGACGGCCTTGCCTTCTGTGCGAAGGTTTTTAGTTCAGACTGGACTGTGTGATGAAGTCAACAAAGCAGTGGAGATGTACGAAACGAGCATGCCAAGCACGGTGCTAGACACAACTAGATGACAGTTTCATGTCCTTCACAAACCAGCATAATCATGAAGAAAACTCTTTGAGATCGATAGAGGTGCAAAAGCTCAAAGTAACAAAAATGTTCTGGGTTTTTTTTTTGCGTTTTAGGACAAAAGAATTAAAATGGCCTTAAGAACTTTTGACCCAAAAAATGAGGGTGCGCGCGCATTACAAGAAAGTGACGAACTAATGCGCATGCGTAGAGGTCACGACAAGAGGTGAACTCGCCAACTCTGTGCACATTTCAATGGTCGACGTGTTGTTGATTCGCTCACAAAACGCTCTATTTCGGGATACTAGCAACCCATCCAAAGAAAATAATAGCCATGCACAGCATTAATTTATCAAAGGTGTATGTTGAATGCATCAATAGGTCGTGAAAGCTCCTACAGTTTACACATCGAATGCAGGTCGACGCATCCACGCCGAAGCATGTGTTGCCATCGTTTGTGTTGACATGCTTTTACGCTCTCGTCACTTTCTTGTGATGCGCGCGCACACTCATTTAGATACGAATTATGGCCAATGCGAAGTTCGTGGAGGACGCACTATGACTGCCTATTATCTACGCACACACATACGCGTGAGAGTATATGTGTGTGTGGCCGGTAACCTCTACGGCTGTTTGGGGCGGGGTCGGCTCTCTATTGCGGAGGGCCGCTATTGCGGGATTTTTTCAACAAAAGTTCCTCAGGCAATTTTGATTCTTTTGTCCTAAAACGCATAAAAAACATAATATTTTTGTTACTTTTTTTGAACTTTTTTTTTCTATTGCGGGGGGCCGCTATTGCGGGATTTTTTCAATTAAAGTAGAACGGTTTGAATGAGTGAAGATTATGACTGTCGGCAGAAGAAAGCAGTCCTAGGCAGACGAATAAGGGAATGGAATGGGCAAACCCTGTAGCAAGAATCTCTCCTCTTCCATCTAGCTTCCACCCTCCTGCATCCTTCCTCCTCTCTTTCCGCCACTTTACTTCACAAAGAGGTGGCTAGGGATTGAAGTCTAAATGAAACAAATCATAGAACGTAGGGCGACATGGACCATGCATACGAACAGACATTCAGTCTCGGCTACAACACAAATCAGCCATTCCCTACAATTTTGTTTCTCCCCTCTCCGTTCGCGCTTTGATATCCATCGTTCATTATTATGTCGACAAAAGTGTTGGACTTTTCCCCCCATATCCCCCCCTACTCCTTTCTCCTTCTCCCCTCCCCCTCCCCCCTCATCCCCCCCCCCCTCTCCTACCCCCCCCCCCCCCCCCCCTCAGCCTCATATTATCTGTGATCCCATCCTGACAAACCATTTCGTCATGTTGCTGAGTCTGGCACCTTGCAGTGCGCGCCAAACAGGTGGTGGTTTTTCCCACGGCGTCAGGAACGTGGCAAAACGAATGCAGTCTGCACGCTTTTCTCGTGAAGGAGTTGCTGGCACTTGGAAGCGATGTTGCTAGCCTGCACCTCTCTCTCTCTCACTCTCTCTCTCTCTCTCTCTCTCTCTCTCTCTCTCACTCTCTGCGTCTCTCTGTCTCTCTCTCTCTCTGTCTCTCTCTCTCTCTCTCTCTCTCTCCCTCTCTCTCTCTATGTGTCTCCTTATCTGTCTCTCTCACTGTGTCTCTCTCTCCCCCTGTCTCTCTCCCTCTCTCTCTCTCTCTCTCTCTCTCTCTCTCTCTCTCTCTCTCTCTCTCTCTGTCTCTGTCTCTCTCTCTCTCTCTGTGGTTGTTGTTTGTGCGTGCTTGGTGAGTTTGTGATTGGCGTGCGTGTGTGTAGTGTTGATGTGTGTGTGTGGTGTGGTGTGAGTGTGTGTGAGCGCGTGCATGTGAGAGAGAGTGTGTGCCTAAGAGAACGTTTGTGTGTGTTTCTCTACGTCTCCTTCCTCCTCTCCTTCATCCTTTTTCTCCCGTACCTTCTCTTCCTCCTCGTCCTGCTGTTCTGTTTTTACGATTATTAATTTACACCTCGCCTGTTTATCTTAGCTTTTGTTTTACGTAACACTAAAATAAAACCTTCGATATAACAGATGTATTCTATATCTTGCACAAGCTTCTCGGGACTGGATTATAAGAACACGGTGTTGATAGCACGACTGCAGACATTCCCGGTGAGGATGGTTACAACATAGACGATTTCGACAGGGCATTTACCTGTTTGTGGAGGTAGGACACCAAAGTGAGGATCTTACCCGTCACAAACTATTTTGGAGCCTATAAAAACAGTAATAAATCAATGTAAAGTTAAAATACACAGCAAAAAATGCAAAGACATGGAGAAAGATCCGATCCAAGAGTCAATATGATTTGTCCATGCTATTTATCAGAAATTCAAATCAAATACTCGTTTCAGCTAACAATAAGCGAGTATGCTCTTGTAATTCCGCCAGTTCCTGGCTACTGGCAGTTGGATACGGTGTGCGGAAGTGTTTGCTTGTGCCATGCAGCAACCACATCAGGGCGGCTACAGTCCAAACCTAAAGCTCACTCTCTAGGGAACTCGGGTGTGGGGACACTTATGCTCCTCCACGAAACTTTTAAGCAGGCTGGAGTAAGAGTGAGCATGCAGGTGGTAGGGAATGCCTCCGCGTGGATGTCCATACTCCGCCAGGGCGTGCCCGATTTCCAAGTGCGTCCCGTCATTTCCTATGTGGATGATGTTGACGGTGATGCAGCTTTCCCTGGCAACCGCTATCTCGTCCTGCAGCGTGTGTTTCCCTGTCTCGCTCATCTCGTGCACGATGCCCACGATCACGTGAGTAGCAAGAGGCCTTGACCCTCGCTCCACAGTGAACATTCGAGACCTCGCCCAGGTGATGGCGTGGTCGAGGAGAGCGGTTGTGCCCAGCCTGTGGTTGGTGACGTGAGCGACGTCCAGACGGCCGAAAGCGTTGGGGTTAGAGGTGAAGTTGTGCAGGTCAAGGACGCGAGATCCGTAGGCCACCACCGCCACTCTGTTGCCCTGGAGAGGTATCACGCTGTGCAGGCGCAAAATGGAGTCCAGGAACTCCAGCTGCAACTGTACGCAAAGCGTGGGTTACACGTGGACCGGGAGGGGGCTCGCAAACACACAGGCATGTACACTTAGGCATGCGTGGATGCACACAGAAAGTAATGCACATACACGCACACGAATACACATACACACTAATGCACAAACAAAGTGATGCAGACATAATCTAATGCACACAAACTCACATTGATGCACACACACACATACATACACACACACATACACACAAACATACATACACAACAAACTATTGCGCACACCGACTAACGCACGCAAGCACGCACACACACACACACACACACACACACACACACACACACACACACACACACACACACACACACACACACACACACACTTGTACACAGTCTAATACACAGGAAAAAAAAACACACACACAACACATACGCTCGCGCGCACATACACGCACATACACACAAACACACGCATTCACAAATACACACACACACACAACACACAAACTAATGCACATACAAACTAACATACACACACACACGCATACACAAAAAACACATATATAAACACACGCGCACACACACGCATACACTCACACACAAACACACATACAAACTAACACACACAAACACGCACTGATGCTTGCACACGAGCACGCATGTAGTGACATGAACGCTGACAAGAAAATCCGCATTGATTTACAAATTCCGCATTAAAGATAATACACTCTAACAGGGACAACATTGTATCCCAAAAATTCCCATTCATTGAAGCAAACATTCTTATTTAGACGACTTTTGATTGAAAAACACTTTTAGATGGTAAGGTAATGAATAAGGAAGGACATGCTTATCTTTCATTCATTAAAAATCGCACATCCATAGAATGTCAACTACCCATTAGAATATCTAAATCCACAAACGCACGCTCTCTATCGTAAACTTAGTGGCAATAGATAAACCTCGCTCAGTGGCACATTCGCTCAGTAGCACATTTGTTATGAAGTGAAGTGGCCGAGTGGTTAGCGCGCTGGACCTACAGCCGCTTGCGGCCAGTGGGTGCGGCGTTCGAAGCTGCGCGGTCCCCAGAATTGCATCCTTGAGCAAGATGCTTAACTCCCATTGCTTCTCCCCACCCAGGAGTGAAACCGGGTACCAAATGGCCCTCTTTAGGGCTACGGCCCTCCTCAGGGCCTCTCCCCAGGTCCTTCGGATGAGACCTTAATAAACCGAGGTCTAGTGTGTGATACGCATTCACAACATCAAAATCACGCACTATAAAGATCCTGACGCTCATGTCCTCGACGGGTGGGTGTCGGCCACAGTAAAAACACCCAGCATGCACAATTTCTCCTTTGTGGAAAACAGTGTGCCAGCGCCCTTGGCAGCAGGACACTGGTCTCATTGACTTGAGACACTACACACTGAGAGGCAGCCTCGACATCGGCTGAAGCGCTTTGAGTCTCACTGAGTGGGAGTATCGCGCGGTATAAGAGTGATTCAATAATAATAATAATAATAATTGAATGTGCCGTATGGTGTGTGCACGTGGCTTTGTTTTGATTGTGATTACTTTTAGCATGAGTTGGTGACGTAGTGGCTGAGGAGTGTTCAAGTGTGAGCGGATGATCTGATTGATTGTATATTTGTCGAGTGAAAGCGGTGTGCGATACTTGAGCGAATGAGCCCAAGGGAGACGGATGAGTGGTGATTTTATCCGCTATCATTTTATTGTAAATACCGCGTATGTATGATGATTGATAGTGAAGGAACGGATGAGTTAGTTTGTGTTGTTTTCAGGGTTCTTCTGCATGGTGACGAGTCCAGTGTTTCCCGAACTGAGACTCGGAGCTCTCCTGGCGGGGGCCGGTGTGGAGACTGTCGGCGGGGGCCGCTTGGTCACTAGAGGGGAGTTCAGAAGGCGCAGTGCTTCAAAGCGCTTACTCAGCGCTTAATGTGATTCACTCCTGAACGGCAATTTGCGGCGTGCTTCACTCAGCGCTCACTCAGCGCTGAGCTGCGCTGTGAATCACCAATCCGACGTGCAGCAGGATGATTTCGTATCAATTCAAAATGGCGTCTTCGATCCCGCACTGGCCGTCGACGCGTACAATAACCCTCAGAAACATCATTTTGGGACTGGAACGGGCTTTATTTGCCCCAAGCGCCCTGTATGCGCGAGTAATGGCAAGTAAGGATGACACCGTAGTGGACTTTATTCATGCAGAATACATGTAAACGTGCATAAACGATGTCTCAGTTTTGTCTGTGGCAAAGAAAAGACTTTCTTCGCGTCTATCAACACAACATGGGGCGCAGAATATTTACCTCCCCTTTAACAAGTGAAGCGCTGCACAAAATCTGGGGCGTTCAGGTGAGGCATGAAGCGCTCAATTGCCAACATTAAGCGCTCATGCAGCGCGGAGTTCTTCTGAACAAGCCTTTGATGAGCGTGTCGGCGAGGGCCGCTATGTCAGCGCCTTTGTGCCTTGGTGTGGGCCGAGGCTGTTTGAGTTACGTAGCGCCTTTGTGCCTTGGTGTGGGCCGAGGCTGTTTGTTGAGTGGGTGCCGTACGACTGTTTTGTGGAATACACTTCATTCATACATTTATACTGGTGTTGGCGTCTTTTCTTGTTATTTTTCATTGTGCGGGCTAGGCTTACCCTAGGCCCAGTTAGCCGGTCCGTAACATTCGCTTGGTTGCACATTTGCTGGGTGGTAAGTACAAACAGAAGTAAGGGGAAGCTGGCGAGATTAGTGTTGTTCAAAGACATTCACTCATCCGCAACACACTGCCACATCTTCAGCGTTCACTGTTCATTCCAAAGTTGTTGTACCTTCACGTTTCTGTCAGGGTCATCACTGGCAGCATCAATCAGGAACACGATGTCTTGCGGAGCATCGCAGCCTGAAGATTTAGATCAAAGAAGAAAACCTCGTCAGGTCGTATGACTTAATGCTGCACACCTTTTTCGCTCCAAAGTAATCGGCCAGTTGTTAAGCCCTATGCTCTTGCTGAAAATGTATCGTTGTCATTCTAAACAAGTATTAGTGAAATACATTATTTTAAGACAGTGCAACTAAAAAAACAACTTACTCAATGTCATCAGCGATAAGTTAACCACATCCGATATTGTTCTTCTGTTGTTTGCCTATGCGAAGGACACCGACATTCCGAGAAAATCTAAAGTCGTGTTATTCAATTGTCTTGAACCTAATATATTGCTGAAAACATCTTTTGTATAAGAAAAGTTCCTCTTTTGCCATACTTTATTCTACAGATTCAGATTTCTTTTCGTATACTTTTAATTCCTTTTGTTTTTTCAGCACACTCAAAACAAACGGGTGTTAAGAAAAACTATTTGCAAACAATAAATTGTTAAGATGATTTGTTTTTTAAGAACAACTAAAATTAAATGATGGATATATTTTAAAAGTTTGCTCTTCACAAAACCCTTTTAGCACTATTGCCCCACCTCACCTACCCACTATCCCACCCCAGCTCCTCTCCCTCCCTCTGGTTATGTTTTGTTCATAAACATATATATGTGTATGTGTATATATACGTGTGTGTGCGCGCGCGCGCTGATGCATGGATGGCTAGATGTGCCTCAAGTAATGCTACGTAATTAAATAAAGTGGAGCGAGACAAAGAGGCGGTCTTCAGAGTAAGAACCCGTCAACACGTGTTTGGGTTTTGAAAACCCCGACACTATCGGGGTGCGGGCCACACCTGGCCATTGCTCCAGGTGCCCGTCTGTTGTCCTTATCTATTAAATACATTATGATTGTGATTATAATAATGATTATAGTAGTAATAAAATTTGTATAATAAGCCACTTTTTCTCATAATTTCCTCGTTGACTCCACTGTGTTCAAACTGTCCAAACTTATAGAGGAATTCAAAATAGTGTTCGTGTTCTCTTCTAGCTGACTAATGTCAAGTGCAGTGATACGTGTAAAGTAACGTCATACCGATGCTTTATCTAAAACTAAAGTACCCTACTATACAAGTGTAAGAGGGTGAGATTATGATTATGATGTAGAGACTTGTCCAGATCTCTGTAGTTAAACGTATTGTCCCTCGTTCCTATATTTGCCTGCATAGATTGTAGCTGCAGAGATACGTGAGAAGGCGCTTGGCGCTCAAGCTCTGTTGCTGCCTTAGAGATACATGTTACTCGCACAGACTGGTTTTAGCGCCTAGTGCCTGGCTTTTATCCGAGTGCTTGAGGGCACATCGAATTTTATAGTTTATTCATTTAATGTATCATGCACTGTTTGTAGTATTGAATAGGAACGTAGTGTTTATCATTATCAACCATCCCATATATGGCAACCCGCACTCCGTGAGTTGTAAACAATAATATTAATGGAAAATGATGAATAAGTGTCTGATTCAATTGGCGCTTTAAATACTTCAGCTGCCATTCATTTCTATACGAATCACTTTTGGAATTCATTCATTGGCGCAGGTTGTGCTTTGATTAACACACTTTCCAACGGAGTGGAGTTTGCCATATGTGATTGGTGATTTAAGCTTCAAATAGTGTTTAGGAGCTGTCATGCTAACACAATTTCGTGTCCACTGGAAATCTCGTTACCATGTTCTGCTAGCCCGCCTCCGCTCCGGCCCGCGTGATGGCTATATAAAGCCTGTGTGTAACAGGGCCAGGGAGATTCGGCCAGAGAGTTCGGCCAGAGCAGGAGGCTATGTACTGCACTGTTGCTATAAATAAAGAAGGTGGAATGCGAAACCCAGCCTTGCTTATCTGCTGATCCCTTGGAGGGAGTGAAGGGAGAGAGAGGCCAGCACAGCCTCTACACTCCCTGCCTGCTGCCCAGCTGGCCCCATGGCACCATGCAGTATCTGGCGCTGCAATAGCAAGGGTACCACGGCACCCCTGCTTCATCGGGGGGTTTCTCCTGCTACGGAGCAGAGGGATGTCACACGCCTCTCTATAGCTCCGGCCCATCGCGCCTAGGTCCCACCACCACTACACTCCCATCTTTACAAACTGGTGTCAGAAGTGGGATACTGGTGTAAAGGCAGGACCACCCCCACCCGTCTCCATCTGGCGTCATCGGCAGAATGCCAGGAGCATCTCCATCCAAGTTCACCCATCACAAGTGTCCAGGAGGTATGGGGTGGAATGATGATGGAGGCAGTGCCGGCATATTCTGAGAAAGAATACAATATGGTTTGCTAAGGCACTTGACCGCTCTTCCTCATCGTCTTCACCCCTCACCTCCCTGTGACATGTGAGCTGCTGCTATCGCTGCCCTGCCCCACCACCCCACACCATGTCCGGAGGAGCCCGTGGGTCCCGCCGCCTTGGTACAGCCACCGCCACCCCCCCGCTCTCGCACAGCCATCGCCACCCCACCATGTCCGGAGGATCCCGTGGGTCCTGCCGCTCTCCTCCTGTGACTGCGGCCGAGGATGCAGGTTCCCGCGGGGCGACATCGCCCCAGGCCCGGCGGGTGTGGGTCGGCCCGTCCGCCTGCCCTGCCCCATTTCGGCGGCGAGGGCCAGGTGAACTTCGTGGCGGGGGTGGGGCTTGCATTGCAAGCCTACCCTTGCTACCCCTTCGAGGACCTTGCTGCCACTAAGTTCGTCATGCCAGCTAGGATGGAGGAGGAGCTGTTCAGGGGGAATCCAGGACCCCCTGGAGGCGTTTTCGGGCTAGCCTCCTCCACTCCTTCCCCTCATGGCGTCAGGGGACTGGGGAGAGTTTGTGACAGGGATAGTCAGATCAGACTTGTGCCTAAAGTACACGACGGAGCTGTGACTGGAGAGGCACTGCCTCGTCGCTCCACTCGTAGCAATGTGGGTCAGGCACCCACTAGGTGTGGACATGATGCCTTTTGACTTGGTGGACAATGTGACTTTGAGGACACGATAAGAACTGTAAAATAATGTGTAAAAAGTGTGACTTCCTTTCCTGGACTTATCAAGCTTCCGTGAGTATATATAACTCTACTGTTGCATGTTTTGATTTTATAGATGTGTTATAAACTGCATGTATTGGCTGTAATATTATAAAGTAACCAGGCATCAAGTCTGCTGCCACTATATTTTCTTTGGAAAAATCCAGAGAATGCTTGGTAATGATTTGTTTCATTTATAGTGTAGTTGCATTTCTGACATGTGTTTGTCAACATTTGGTTATTACGGTGGGGTTTGCAAATGATGCTTTGCTATTTTTGTGGAATTTCTAATGCCATGTGCGCATTGCTGGGTATTGTCTTCAGTAATATCATATGTATCACTGTGTCGCTAGTGATTGAGGAAATTCCCATGATTGTTTATTGCTGAGGAATTTGTGATGCCATGTGCGCATTGCAGGATGATGCTTTGCTATTTTTGTGGAATTTGTAATGCCATGTGCGCATTGCTGGGTATTGTCTTGAGTGGAAATACCATATGTATCACTGTGTCGCTAGTGATTGAGAAAATTGCAATGGGTGTTCATTGCTGAGGAATTTGTAATGCCATGTGCGCATTGCTGGGTATTGTCTTGAGTGGAAATACCATATATATCACTGTGTCACTAGTGATTGAGAAAATTGCAATGGGTGTTCATTGCTGAGGAATTTGCAATGCCATGTGCGCATTCGGGGTGTTGTAGTGCTAAGCAACGCCACTTTGTGTCATTCTTTGTGTGCATCTAATTGAAGGGTTAAGACCGCTTTTAGCTTGCACGGTTTGTGTGTCTAGCCATGTCGACAACACACTTGTTGAGAGGTTAAAACCGCTTCAAGTTGTTCTGTCCTACATGCTCTGTTGTCTTAGTTTTGCTGTGTTTTGTAATGTGATAGTTAAATCTCGTTGCTATCCATCAACTAGTTGAACGGTTAAGACCACTTCTAGCTTGTGTGTAGGGGCCTACAGATACGCACGGGTTGTTTGTTTGTTTGTCCTCAAAGTTGATAACGTACTCAACTTGTCGGTAGGGTAAGACCACTTCAAGTTGTATGATTCAACAAGTTGTGTTTTATTGTATTGAGATGTAAAGGGACGCTCTGGCCGACCCTTAAAAATGTTAATCTGTATGTGTATATGTGTTTTTTTATATATACCTCGAGGACGAGGTACGGAAAAGGCAGGGGGGGATGTAAGAGGGTGAGATTATGATTATGACGTAGAGACTTGTCCAGATCTCTGTAGTTAAACGTATTGTCCCTCGTTCCCATATTTGCCTGCATAGATTGTAGCTGCAGAGATACGTGAGAAGGCGCTTGGCGCTCAAGCTCTGTTGCTGCCTTAGAGATACATGTTACTCGCACAGACTGGTTTTAGCGCCTAGTGCCTGGCTTCTATCCGAGTGCTTGAGGGCACATCGAATTTTATAGTTTATTCATTTAATGTATCATGCACTGTTTGTAGTATTGAATAGGAACGTAGTGTTTATCATTATCAACCATCCCATATATGGCAACCCGCACTCCGTGAGTTGTAAACAATAATATTAATGGAAAATGATGAATAAGTGTCTGATTCAATTGGCGCTTTAAATACTTCAGCTGCCATTCATTTCTATACGAATCACTTTTGGAATTCATTCATTGGCGCAGGTTGTGCTTTGATTAACACACTTTCCAACGGAGTGGAGTTTGCCATATGTGATTGGTGATTTAAGCTTCAAATAGTGTTTAGGAGCTGTCATGCTAACACAATTTCGTGTCCACTGGAAATCTCGTTACCATGTTCTGCTAGCCCGCCTCCGCTCCGGCCCGCGTGATGGCTATATAAAGCCTGTGTGTAACAGGGCCAGGGAGATTCGGCCAGAGAGTTCGGCCAGAGCAGGAGGCTATGTACTGCACTGTTGCTATAAATAAAGAAGGTGGAATGCGAAACCCAGCCTTGCTTATCTGCTGATCCCTTGGAGGGAGTGAAGGGAGAGAGAGGCCAGCACAGCCTCTACACTCCCTGCCTGCTGCCCAGCTGGCCCCATGGCACCATGCAGTATCTGGCGCTGCAATAGCAAGGGTACCACGGCACCCCTGCTTCATCGGGGGGTTTCTCCTGCTACGGAGCAGAGGGATGTCACACGCCTCTCTATAGCTCCGGCCCA
>JAWQFJ010020928.1:12500-19392 GCA_034096865.1 Theodoxus fluviatilis | reverse complement strand
GACACAGCTGCGGGGATTAGGGTGGCTTCTTCACTATGGCAGCTTCGGTCCGCCTGCCCCAGTGGTAATCATCGCCACCAGATCTCCCCCAGCACGCAAGCAGGGTGACCATGTGCTTATTACTTCCACCCCGGATCAATGCCTAAACCCACATACTGGCACCAAGACCCCTCCACCCTTTGCTGGTAATTGCAGCTTGATTCCACAGTCGTTGCTTTTGACAGCAGCTGTGACAGTGCTGAACTGAACTGAACTAAAATGCCTGCTGGTGTGCAAGTAGGTAGTTGTGACGTTGATCGCACCACAGTTCAGGAGTAGATTTCTGGCCTTTGAAGGATGTACAGCAGCCATTCCTTATTCACCCGATTACCTCACAAGAACCACAGAACACTCGTACAGCCATGTGCACACACATGCACGCGCACGTGTGACGCACGCATGCATGCACACACACACACACATACATACATACACACATGCACAGAGTCCCTCTAGATATGTGCATAATATACATGGAGTTTATCAATATTGTGTGCTAACTGGAAGATTATATCATACCCCAATTCGACGTTTAGATTCTTCTTTGGGGGAGTTATAGACTACAAAACCCCTCACATAGTTCAACGTTTACTGCCATGCACTTTCCCGAAGTACCGAGGTGTACACTCTTGACATTTCAAACTAATCGAGAATATAACATATGGACATAATTCTTCATACACGGACTGCTTCTGGTACAGGAAAACTATTATCCAGCCCATCAAATCAAAACTTCTCAGCTATTCTTTTCATCATTGGAAGAAAAACCCAGGTATGTGTTGCTATGAAGCTAAGCTCTCATCTAGAGCGGAGGCTCTACACAGGGCACTGGTGGAATAAAACCCTGTGTATCCGCTTTCCTAAGCCAGAAGATCCACAAACACAGGTCAACTGTCGACTACACAGCAATCCAGCTAATGCCGCTGACGTTGTCAATCTGGCTCAGTTAAACAATCAGTCCATCCAGTTGAATGCATAATTTAATTAAAAAAATAAGTGTCAGCAATATATGTAGTTCGTCCAGGACATGATGTCAAATACAAGGATGCTATTGTGTGGGTAATGTCCCTTGTCTGCACTATGAATGGCGAACAGCTTGCTAAGCAGACGCGTTATCAGACACTAATGACAAATGCTGAAGTCCGAAATAAGGCATTCTTTTGTAAACAAGGGATTGTCTCCCTCCCAAGATCTCACACGTCTGCAAAAGTCGTTACCCACACTTCGCAAAGTTAAATCAACATTGATAAGCTTAGAGGCACAACTATTTATGACGTCAGAATACTAAAATAGATCGCGACAGAGCATCCTTGAGTGCTCTATTCACTACGTATTCATGTCGTCGTTCTCATTTCTGGCAGTATCGTGTATTCATTAGTACCAATGACACATCGATATCTTTAACATGCAACAGAGCGTAGTCTGGCCTTTGTCTTCTTTGTAACTGCTCTCTTCTCCCGGCCTCGCAGCCGTCGCGGGTATCAGATTCTGCAGCAGTCGGGTATCAGTTTGAAACAGCGGTTTTTGTAGACGGATATACAGAAACCATCCATGGATTCTGTTGTACTCTGCTACAAAGCTTAGCAGGTTGTGGAGTTTTGATTGGTTGGTTTTTGTAATGACTTAAAAAGCACTATCATTAAAAGTAGAGGATTTTGGAGGCCCTCTTTAGATACATGAATCCCCAAAATTATTTCACATTCAGTTTTATCCCTCTTGATCGAAGAGATGACTTAATCAAAGCAAAAAGGGTCGATTATCATTCATAATAAAGAGAGATAATCATCACCAGTCATAAAGGAAGGTCAAGGGAAATCCCAAAATGTGTCGTCTGCTACTTCGTTACAGGCACGGGTATAAATGCTGACGTTTACTACACATGTCAAACCATGACATACAGTCCAATCTGTCATGGTGATGAGAGCACTAAAATATCAATTTCTTCGAAATTTCACAGCCATAAACTCCTTGGCTCGAAGCATGTTTACCTTGCAAGTCCATGGAATTAATTCCAGTTAATTTCGAACCAATCGAATGCGACTGTGGGCACGGTATTTTCGATGTTGCTAGGCCCAGCAGGTGGCGCACTCTAGTGTAAGCAGTTCTTAGATCTCCAGCTGCTGCGCGACCTTGACAGAAAGTTGACCATTGCCATTAGGTAAGAGGTCACTGCAGGAATGCTGGGACTGGTTTGCGCGACCTTGACAGAAAGTTGACCTCTGCCACTGGGTAAGAGGTCACTGCAGGAATGCTGGGACTGGTTTGCGCGACCTTGACAGAAAGTTGACCTCTGCCACTGGGTGAGAGGTCACTGCAGGAATGCTGGGACTGGTTTGCGCGACCTTGACAGAAAGTTGACCTCTGCCACTGGGTGAGAGGTCACTGCAGGAATGCTGGGACTGGTTTGCGCGACCTTGACAGAAAGTTGACCTCTGCCACTGGGTGAGAGGTCACTGCAGGAACGAAGGGATTGGTTTGATACGATAGCAGATCTGAAGCAGAAGTACAACGGAACCGAACGCACGGAAAGTCGCCATAATGCTTCACGAATTTCTTAGCAGGGGCCTCTAGCTAGCTCTGCTAGCTTTCTTTACCGTTGCTCTCAATGCACGTAGCTCGATCAACAGTCTTGGACACACATAACGTTACGCAGTTATTGCATTTATCGATTTTTATAACAGGCTACAAAAGAGCTCTTTTATCTCGTCACGTTGTTGTTCTAATGCTTATGGTTTGCATTGATTGTCACTAACAACGAGACTGCACCGCCTGCAAAGATCCAGGAGGGAGATCAAAGTCCTTGTTTCCTTCATCGTAAGGTGACCCCACCGCTGCTTCTGTATTCGTGTCTGAGGCTTGAGCTCTGACTGGTGTCAGGTGTTCAAATGAGCCAGCAGCTTCCTCGACAAAATGAGATCACCGGTTGTGCCGTAACCGGAAATAGTGTCGCATCGTGATCTCACGCGGCATGAAAATGCATTGTCCGTCACATCTGAGCTAACACTTCTTCTACATCCATGATTTACAGCAGATAATATTATCCACGCATGCAAATAGCCCAAGTCTTTTTCAATTTCCATGTGGTTCATAAGAATTTTTTCATCAACAGGTCATGCCACCCTATAGGAAATAGACGCGAAAATAGGACTTGTCGCAAACATATCCGGACTGAACTAAAAAAGTTCTGGTTCACGGTAACCTAGCAAAGTTTGGATTTGCAGCACTGGAGGATGGAAGATCACCAGAAGCTCCATGTTTCGCAAACGAGAGGCAAAGGATGGACGCCAGCATACATTCTGCAAAAGTTAAATTCATAACATTGGCTTTTACTCTGTACGTCTCCACCCTTGTTGGCACACCTGCATGGAAACACAAGCACGCATGACGCATGGCTTCACAAAAACGTCGGAGACCTTCTCTTCCCACCACCACCGAAATTAGGCAGAGAGGCAGGTGGGAAGGCAATTTGATATTCGATGCAAACCTGACATCATCGCAGGCAAAAATAGGACCACAGAGAGTGTTGGCGTGTATTTTTATGTGTTTTTTTTCACACCGCAGAGAAATCTTAAAGAAACTAAAGACATAAATGGTGCCCAAGGAGAAATTGCTGCCGTACCTCACTCAAATGAGCCTATACCAACAAAGATAAACATGCACGAACGCACTGCACACACGTAAGCTACCACACATAATTCGGCACAACTAAATACATGCAGCCCAAAATTAAGACACTTCTCAGAAAGAATGCATGGATGGATGGGTGGATGGGTGGAGGGAGGGAGAGAGGGAGGGAGGGAGGGAGGGAGGGAGGGAAGGGTCGGTGGATGGATTGGTAGGGGGTTGGTTGGTTGGTTGGTTGGTTGGTTGGTTGGTTGGTTGGTGGGTGGGTGGGTGGGTGGGTGGGTTGATAGATGGATGGATGTATGGATGAATGGATGGATGGATGGCTGGATGGATGGATGGATGGATGGATGGATGGATGGATGGATGGAGTTTTGCGGCCTATCAGCCTCAGCAGGCCATGTAGGGCCAAATGAGATTGAAAGTCACTGGAGCTGGTTGAAGCAAGCGAAGTCGAGTCACGATTTCTCCAGCCATTCGCCTCTTACAAATCATATAGGGAGACGTGGAGGGTCTATTCTTACCCCCAACCCACAGGGGGTCTATTCTTACCCCCAACCCACAGGGGGTCTATTCTTACCCCCAACCCACAGGGAGACGTGGTGGGTCTATTCTTACCCCCAACCCACAGGGGGTCTATTCTTACCCCCAACCCACAGGGAGACGTGGTGGGTCTATTCTTACCCCCAACCCACAGGGGGTCTATTCTTACCCCCAACCCACAGGGAGACGTGGTGGGTCTATTCTTACCCCCAACCCACAGGGGGTCTATTCTTACCCCCAACCCACAGGGAGACGTGGAGGGTCTATTCTTACCCCCAACCCACAGGGGGTCTATTCTTACCCCCAACCCACAGGGGGTCTATTCTTACCCCCAACCCACAGGGAGACGTGGTGGGTCTATTCTAACCCGCAACCCACAGGGGGTCTATTCTTACCCCCAACCCACAGGGAGACGTGGTGGGTCTATTCTAACCCGCAACCCACAGGGGGTCTATTCTTACCTCCAACCCACAGGGGGTCTATTCTTACCCCCAACCCACAAGGGGGATTCTCGGAAAGCATTGTCAGTGTTGACTGTGTTGAACAGTCTCAAGACACATTCTTCGGTACGAAAATTAACAGCACAAAGCATTCCCACCCGATAAACCCTGTGCACGCCAACACTGCGCATGCGTAGCCTGCGTACACTTGCAAGCATGCGAGCAATAGGGAAGGGACAATTCTGTCTTGTCTACATCTTATCGAGGCATCCATACCGGGCACACTCCTTATTCCAGTTCAGCTCGATTTTTAACATATATATTGAGAATTCATGGAGTTCATTACACTTGAATCGGTGCGGACTTTCCAGATCAGTATAACGTCTACGCACTTTTGAGCGAGGTTCTGGACGAAAGCCAAACTTTCAAAATGAAACTGCCTGCAATGATCGGCATTCCGAGCATGCGCAGTTTCAAATTGGAAAGCAAAACAAGTTGCTGCACTTTCACCTTATTTAAGAGCGAAGGGGACTGGCCTACATACCATGATACTGAAGAAATAGTTGTTTCTCGTCTTCAGAAGGATCAAGTGGGGGTGGGAGTGGGGGTGGGGAGGTGGGAGGTGGAATACCTGCTTATTCTGCAGGTGCATACAAATGAAAACGAGGCTTCCCCTCACTCCGGTTCCGAAATATGAAGCCATACCGAAGATCAACCTATGGCGTAGCAAGTTCCACGACTGGATCGCACTAATTTTGTTTTTAGACATTATTTTCTGATAACCATCTTGATCAAATGGTTGAAAGATGAAGAGTTGATTTGGAAGGACGAGTGCATTTTTCAATCAACATATTCTCTTTTTTCTCGTTGCTGCTCAAGCCATGAACACGGGTGTTTCCTTCCAGTGTCCTAGAGCCTCAATTCCTAGTCCTGTTTTGAAGTCTTTGAAGACAACAACGATGAAGAAATTAGGAAGCGAAGTCTATAAAGAAGTACGCGAATCTCAGTGCAGCCAGGGCCGGTACTCGTGTACCGCTGTCTACCTGATGAAGAAAACAGAAATTTGGTTGGAAAGCAAAACAGGCCTTTCGTTCCTATGTGCAGCCTAATCTTTTGCTGTTTCAGAGATTATCTTACTCACTCACTCACGCACGCACGCACACACACACACACACAGACACACAGCACACACCACTACAGAAGAAGAGAGAGAGAGAGAGACACACACACACACACACACACAAAGAATTGGTGTACAGCGGACGTCGAAGGCATTCAGAAATATGACTGTTGCACAAACATTCCCTATTCTGCTGGCTGCCAGCCCAGCTGTCATTCATCATTGGAACCAGTGAGCGCCGACAGCAGACAGGAAGTCCGGCCTTGTGAAACGAGTGTGAAGCACGACAGATCTCCATCAACACTCTTTCATCCAAACGAATTCCCCTCGAGTTTCCCCTAGATAACAATGGTTTAATTTCCATCCACAATAAGGAAACATCAATTTCTGGAAAGCGAGCGAGCAAAAGAGAGAGAGAGAGAGAGAGAGAGAGAGAGAGAGAGAGAGAGAGAGAGAGAGAATCAGACAGACAGACAGACAGACAGGGTGAGTGAGTGAGCAAGCAAGCGAGTGGGTGAGAGAGAGAGAGAGAGAGAGAGAGAGAGAGAGAGAGAGGGAGATATGCATACATACACAAATACATACAGACACAAAGACATGTAGAGACAGAGAGGCAGAAATCCAGTCATAAACAGAAACAGAAAGAAAGAGACACGATGACACATTGACTCGCATACGTACTTACGCACAAATAGACGCGCAGACGGACATGGACAGAGAGTGAGTGAATGTGTGAGTGCGTGCTTGCGTGCGTGCGTGAGTGAGTGAGTGAGTGAGTGAGTGAGTGAGTGAGTGAGTGAGTGAGTGAGTGAGTGAGTGAGTGAGTGAGTGAGTGAGTGAGTGAGTGAGTGAGTGAGTGAGTGAGTGATAGTGAGTGAGTGAGTGAGTGAGTGAGTGAGTGAGTGAGTGAGTGAGTGAGTGAGTGAGTGAGTGAGTGAGTGAGTGAGTGAGTGAGTGAGTGAGTGAGTGAGTGAGTGAGTGAGTGAGTGAGTGAGTGAGTGAGTGAGTGAGTGAGAGATTGATTGATTGGTTCTTTATTTATCAGGGATGAAATTTTAGGCATTTCTGCCTATCTTACAAATTGTCCTTGCTCATAAAGAAATGAAAACATGGATAGATAAGACCC
>JAWQFJ010020928.1:0-2500 GCA_034096865.1 Theodoxus fluviatilis | reverse complement strand
CTGTCTGCCGCCAGTCTCCTTAAAGTTCAACCTCGTTACACTCTAATGCGACCTCATTAGCGCTTGCCACTGCATGCAGACTGTGGGCAAGGAAAGGAAGGAAAACCTCATTTCAGCCTCGACCGATTTCTCAACACCGCCTTCTGTAGCAGGCTGTCGGGGACTCCTACATCTCTGCACCACGTCTGGGGCGAAACACGCCGACGCATCGTCAAGAGAGAGGAAGGCGGAACGCCCACAGACAACAAACACGCTGTCTGACGAAAAGGGTCGGTCAGGATCAAACATTTTCAATCTGCCTTACATTCTCCTGGCGTTTATTTTTCTCTGGGATGCGTGTCTGCACTTCTAAGCCCGCGTCCTATGCTAGTTTGTTGCAGTGCCACTGCACTGTAATGCTCTTAACATGGATGGGGTCTGCTATATGAGCCGCTGTGTGTGCTGTCAAAACTCAGCTTGGAGTACTACATACGGCTGCTGCAGCTGGACACTCCTCTCATCAGCTGGTACCCGTGGTCATGGAGCTTTCGGGGCCTATTCAATTAACTCGAGCACGGGCGACCCCACGCAGCGCAGGACGTCACCTGGGAGTGTCCACTAGCTGATGGTTGCTGCCTGTGCACGGCGCCTACTGGACTGCCATACCCACAGCTGGCAGCTTTCGCGGTCTCCTGCAGCAGCCCTGTTGCCTTTCGGATGGCCCTGGACCATGTCTCCAGGCACTGTAGACAGCGGATGGCCCTGGACCCTGTCTCCAGGCACTGTAGACAGCGGATGGCCCTGGACCCTGTCTCCAGGCACTGTAGACAGCGGATGGCCCTGGACCCTGTCTCCAGGCACTGTAGACAGTGGATGGCCCTGGACCCTGTCTCCAGGCACTGTAGACAGTGGATGGCCCTGGACCCTGTCTCCAGGCACTGTAGACAGCGGATGGCCCTAGACCCTGTCTCCAGGCACTGTAGACAGCGGATGGCCCTGGACCCTGTCTCCAGGCACTGTAGACAGCGGATGGCCCTGGACCCTGTCTCCAGGCACTGTAGACAGCGGATGGCCCTGGACCCTGTCTCCAGGCACTGTAGACAGCGGATGGCCCTGGACCCTGTCTCCAGGCACTGTAGACAGCGGATGGCCCTGGACCCTGTCTCCAGGCACTGTAGACAGCGGATGGCCCTGGACCCTGTCTCCAGGCACTGTTGCCTTTGGGATGGCCCTGGACCCTGTCTCCAGGCACTGTAGACAGCGGATGGCCCTGGACCCTGTCTCCAGGCACTGTAGACAGCGGATGGCCCTGGACCCTGTCTCCAGGCACTGTAGACAGCGGATGGCCCTGGACCCTGTCTCCAGGTACTGTAGACAGTGGATGGCCCTGGACCCTGTCTCCAGGCACTGTAGACAGCGGACGGCCCTGGACCCTGTCTCCAGGCACTGTAGACAGCGGATGGCAGAGTGACCAACAAAGCCTCTGTAGCCGACCTCGACTGGGAACACCTTGCAGTCCCACCCACGCTCCCCGCGCAACAGTCGAATGTCCTCATTGCACTGAAGCTATATGTGTGTGCCTGACATGGACTGTTTCAGCAAGGATGTACTTCGGTTCACTTACGTTACGAAATGTTCTAGGGAAGCACACACCCTTTATAGAACTCAGCTACTGATATTTCTGATAGGCGCAGATGCCCGCTCGATCAAGGCTAATACGACGAGAGTCGGGGGTCACCTGAAGCACACATTAGGAGAAGGAGGACAGGGCAAGGGAGAGTACATCTGCATTCGCGTCTGCCTTGACGTCTTCCAAAGAATCCAAGCTAACTTTAGTAACTCTCAAGCAGGCAGTATGTACAAACTTCATGTATTTTATCTCTATATAGGTCATTTCTAGCATCCTATTTTTAATGCAAATGCAATATGGTCATGAGGGGCCTGAGGGTGCCAATCATATTTAAGTTGAATTAAAAAAAAATGATTTCGTGAGGCTTTACTCCCATTGAGCAGAATATTTTCATGTTTAACGCTCTCTTGCCGAAAAGGAACGTCTCAACTACGCAAGCATGCGCGCGCATGCACACACACACACACAGTCACACACACACACACACACACACACACACACACAGACACAGTCACACACACACACACACACACATACAATCACACACACACACCAACACACACACACAATCACACACACACACACAATCATACACGCACACACACACACACGCACACACACACACACACACACACACACACACACACAATCATACACACACACAATCACACACACACACACACACACACAATCATACACACACACAATCACACACACACACACACACACAATCACACACACATACACACACACACAATCACACACACACACACACACACACTCACACACACACACACACACACACACACACACACACACTCACACTCACACACACACACACACACACACACACACTCACACACACACACACTCACACACACACACACACAC
>JAWQFJ010020926.1:10000-41944 GCA_034096865.1 Theodoxus fluviatilis | reverse complement strand
TTGCTCCTTCCCCTCACACTTGCTCCTTCCCCTCACACTTGCTCCTTCCCTCACACTTGCTCCTTCCCCTCACACTTGCTCCTCCCCTCACACTTGCTCCTTCCCTCACACTTGCTCCTTCCCCTCACACTTGCTCCTTCCCCTCACACTTGCTCCTTCCCTCACACTTGCTCCTTCCCCTCACACTTGCTCCTTCCCCTCACACTTGCTCCTTCCCTTACACTTGCATCCTTCCCTCACACTTGCTCCTTCCCCTCACACTTGCTTTTTTACACTTGCTCCTTCCCCTCACACTTGCTCCTTCCCCTCACACTTGCTCCTTCCCCTCACACTTGCTCCTTCCCCTCACACTTGCTCCCCTCCCCTCACACTTGCTCCTTCCCCACACACTTGCTCCTTCCCCTCACACTTGCTCCTTCCCCACTCACTTGCATATTTACACTTGCTCCTTCCCCTCACACTTGCTCCTACCCCTCACACTTGCTCCTTCCCTCACACTTGCTCCTTCCCCTCACACTTGCTCCTTCCCTCACTCTTGCTCCTTCCCTCACACTTGCTCCTTCCCCTCACACTTGCTCCTACCCCTCACACTTGCTCCCTCTCCTCACACTTGCTTTTTTACACTTGGTCCTTCCTGTCACACGTGCCCTCTCCCCTCACATTTTCTCTTTCACACTTACTCTTTCCCTTCACACTTGCATCTTTCCCTCACTTTTGCTCCTTCCCCTCACACTTGCTCCTTCCCCTCACACTTGCTCCTTCCCCTCACACTTGCTCCTTCCCCTCACACTTGCTCCTTCCCCTCACACTTGCTCCTTCCCCTCACTCTAGCTCCTCCCCTCACACTTGCTCCTTCCCCTCACACTTGCTCCTTCCCCTCACACTTGCTTTTTTACACTTGCTCCTTCCCCTCACACTTGCTCCTTCCCCTCACACTTGCTCCTTCCCCTCACTATTGCTCCTTCCCCTCACACTTGCTCCTTCCCCTTACACTTGTTTTATCCCCTCACACTTTCTTTTTTACACTTGCTCCTTCCCCACACAATTGCTCCTTCCCCTCACACTTGCTCCTTCCCCTCTCACTTGCTTTTTTACACTTGCTCCTTCCCCTCACACTTGCTCCTTCCCCTCACACTTGCTCCTTCCCCTCACACTTGCTCCTTCCCCTCACACTTGCTCCTTCCCCTCACACTTGCTCCTCCCCTCACACTTGCTCCTTCCCCTCTCACTTGCTCCTTCCCCTCCCACTTGCTGCCTCTCCTCACACTTGCTCCTCCCCTCACACTTGCTCCTTCCCCTCTCACTTGCTTTTTTACACTTGCTCCTTCCCCTCACACTTGCTCCTTCCCCTCACACTTGCTCCCTCCCCTCACACTTGCTCCTTCCCCTCACACTTGCTCCTTCCCCTCACACTTGCTCCTTCCCCTCATACTTGCTCCTTCCCCTCACTTGCTCCTTCCCCTCACACTTGCTCCTTCCCCTCACACTTGCTTTTTTACACTTGCTCCTTCCCCTCACACTTGCTCCTTCCCCTCACACTTGCTCCTTCCCCTCACTCTAGCTCCTTCCCTCACACTTGCTCCTTCCCCTCACACTTGCTCCTTCCCCTCACTCTTGCTCCCTCCCCTCACACTTGCTCCTTCCCCTCACACTTGCTCCTTCCCCTCACACTTGCTCCTTCCCCTCACACTTGCTCCTTCCCCTCACACTTGCTCCTTCCCCTCACACTTGCTCCTTCCCCTCACACTTGCTCCTTCCCCTCACACTTGCTCCCTCCCCTCACACTTGCTCCTTCCCCTCACACTTGCTCCTTCCCCTCACACTTGCTCCTTCCCCTCACAATTGCTCCTTCCCCTCACACTTGCTCCTTCCCCTCTCACTTGCTTTTTTACACTTGCTCCTTCCCCTCACACTTGCTCCTACCCCTCACACTTGCTCCCCTCACACTTGCTCCCTCCCCTCACACTTGCTCCTTCCCCTCACACTTGCTCCCTCCCCTCACACTTGCTCCTTCCCCTCACACTTGCTCCCTCCCCTCACACTTGCTCCTTCCCCTCACACTTGCTCCTTCCCCTCGCACTTGCTCCTTCCCTCACACTTACTCCTTCCCCTCACACTGGCTCCTTCCCCTCACACTTGCTCCTTCCCTCACTCTAGCTCCTCCCCTCACACTTGCTCCTTCCCCTCACACTTGCTCCTTCCCCTCACACTTGCTCCTTCCCCTCACACTTGCTCCCTCCCCTCACACTTGCTCCTTCCCCTCACACTTGCTCCTTCCCCTCACACTTGCTCCTTCCCCTCACACTTGCTCCTTCCCCTCGCACTTGCTCCCTCCCCTCACACTTGCTCCTTCCCCTCACACTTGCTCCTTCCCCTCACACTTGCTCCTTCCCCTCACACTTGCTCCTTCCCCTCACTCTAGCTCCCTCCCCTCACACTTGCTCCTTCCCCTCACTCTAGCTCCCTCCCCTCGCACTTGCTCCTTCCCCTCGCACTTGCTCCTTCCCTCGCACTTGCTCCTTCCCCTCACACTTGCTCCTTCCCCTCACTCTAGCTCCCTCCCCTCACACTTGCTCCTTCCCCTCACACTTGCTCCCTCCCCTCACACTTGCTCCTTCCCCTCGCACTTGCTCCTTCCCCTCGCACTTGCTCCTTCCGCTCACACTTGCTCCTTCCCCTCACTCTAGCTCCCTCCCCTCACACTTGCTCCTTCCCCTCACTCTAGCTCCCTCCCCTCGCACTTGCTCCTTCCCCTCACACTTGCTCCTTCCCCTCACTCTTGCTCCCTCCCCTCACACTTGCTCCTTCCCCTCACACTTGCTCCCTCCCCTCGCACTTGCTCATTCCCCTCACACTTGCTCCCTCCCCTTACACTTGCTCCTTCCCCTCGCACTTGCTCCCTCCCCTCGCACTTGCTCATTCCCCTCACACTTGCTCCCTCCCCTTACACTTGCTCCCTCCCCTCACACTTGCTCCTTCCCCTCACACTTGCTCCCTCCCCTCGCACTTGCTCATTCCCCTCACACTTGCTCCCTCCCCTAACACTTGCTCCCTCCCCTCACACTTGCTCCTTCCCCTCGCACTTGCTCCTTCCTCTCACTTGCTCCCTCCCCTCGCACTTGCTCATTCCCCTCACACTTGCTCCTTCCCCTCACACTTGCTCCTTCCCCTCACACTTGCTCCTTCCCCTCACAATTGCTCCTTCTCCTTGGAATTGCTCCTTCTCCTCGCACTTGCTCCTTCCTCTCGCACTTGCTCCTTCCCCTCACCCTTGCTCCTTCCCCCCGCACTTGCTCCTTCCCCTCACTCTAGCTCCCTCCCCTCGCACTTGCTCCTTCCCCTCGCACTTGCTCCTTCCCCTCGCACTTGCTCCTTCCCTCACACTTGCTCCTTCCCCTCGCACTTGCTCCTTCCCCTCGCACTTGCTCCTTCCCCTCGCACTTGCTCCTTCCTCTTACACTTGCTCCTTCCCCTCACACTTGCTCCTTCCCCTCACACTTGCTCCCTCCCCTCGCACTTGCTCCTTCCCCTCGCACTTGCTCCTTCCCCTCACACTTGCTCCCTCCCCTCACACTTGCTCCTTCCCCTCACTCTAGCTCCCTCCCCTCACACTTGCTCCTTCCCCTCACTCTAGCTCCCTCCCCTCGCACTTGCTCCTTCCCCTCGCACTTGCTCCTTCCCCTCGCACTTGCTCCTTCCCCTCATACTTGCTCCTTCCCCTTACTCTAGCTCCCTCCCCTCGCACTTGCTCCTTCCCCTCACACTTGCCCCTTCCCCTCATACTTGCTCCTTCCCCTCGCACTTGCTCCTTCCCCTCGCACTTGCTCCTTCCGCTCACACTTGCTCCTTCCCCTCACTCTAGCTCCCTCCCCTCACACTTGCTCCTTCCCCTCACTCTAGCTCCCTCCCCTCGCACTTGCTCCTTCCCCTCAGACTTGCTCCTTCCCCTCACTCTTGCTCCCTCCCCTCACACTTGCTCCTTCCCCTCACACTTGCTCCCTCCCCTCGCACTTGCTCATTCCCCTCACACTTGCTCCCTCCCCTTACACTTGCTCCTTCCCCTCGCACTTGCTCCCTCCCCTCGCACTTGCTCATTCCCCTCACACTTGCTCCCTCCCCTTACACTTGCTCCCTCCCCTCACACTTGCTCCTTCCCCTCACACTTGCTCCCTCCCCTCGCACTTGCTCATTCCCCTCACACTTGCTCCCTCCCCTTACACTTGCTCCCTCCCCTCACACTTGCTCCTTCCCCCCGCACTTGCTCCTTCCTCTCACTCTAGCTCCCTCCCCTCGCACTTGCTCCTTCCCCTCGCACTTGCTCCTTCCCCTCGCACTTGCTCCTTCCTCTTACACTTGCTCCTTCCCCTCGCACTTGCTCCTTCCCCTCGCACTTGCTCCTTCCCCTCGCACTTGCTCCTTCCTCTTACACTTGCTCCTTCCCCTCACACTTGCTCCTTCCCCCCGCACTTGCTCCTTCCTCTCACTCTAGCTCCCTCCCCTCGCACTTGCTCCTTCCCCTCGCACTTGCTCCTTCCCCTCGCACTTGCTCCTTCCTCTTACACTTGCTCCTTCCCCTCGCACTTGCTCCTTCCCCTCGCACTTGCTCCTTCCCCTCGCACTTGCTCCTTCCTCTTACACTTGCTCCTTCCCCTTACACTTGCTCCTTCCCCTCACACTTGCTCCTTCCCCTCACACTTGCTCCTTCCCCTCGCACTTGCTCCTTCCCCTCATACTTGTTCCTTCCCCTCCTACATATTCTGATTTTTTGTTTATTTTGGTCTTTTTTATTGGCCCACTCATACAACCCCATATCGATTTTCAAACGTCATGAGCACTTTTTTCCCTGCCAGAAAACATGTCTCCCATGTCTCAATCGATCGACAAAGTGCGCTGATTTTCGTTCGCGAAATGTATCTATGAAATGAGTGTGTGTTTGTGTGTATGTTTGTTTGTGTGTGTGTGTGTGTGTGTGTGTGTGTGTGTGAGTGTGTGTGTGTGCGTGCGTGCGTGCGTGCGCCTGTGTGTGTGAGTGAGTGAGTGAGTGTGTGTGTGTGTGTATGTGTGTATGTTTGTGTGTGCGCGTGAGCGCGCGTATGTACCTGAGTCTGTATGTGCGTGCATGTGTGTGTGCGTGCGCGTGCGTGCTTGTGTTTGTGTGCACGTGTGTGTGTGTGTGTGTGTGTGCTTGCTTTTTTTAAAGAGGAGTTTTGACATTCAAGCAATGCAGGCAGCTGTGAAACCATACAGTGCGAGTTTGCTTTGACGTAAAACAAAAAGTTTCACATGTTGGAATATATTCAAACATTCTCAAAAGCAGCTAAATTTGAGATCCACTCAAGACTACACAACTGAGGATGTATAGATTGGGCGTTTGATCCTCAAGTTTCAACCAAAGATGCAGAACAAGTAAGTCCAATAAAGAAAATACCGTTATCATTAGTTTTTCCTGCGGTAGAAACGTTTAACTTCGATTCTTGGACGCGTTAGATGCCACGCTTGGATTCTGTCGTCTCAAGGACTGACCGAAATACGATGTATTTGCACGGACTTCTCAGATAAACCATTTCATATATTATGGACAGGAAATGCAATGAGACTTTTAGTCTTCTTGACCAATCAATCTACTAAACACAAACAACTTTACATGGAAGGTCTTTGCCTCTGAACCAGAACAACGTACGAACGAATCGTTCCAAATCAGCTACTTGGACGAAGGACACGGTTCTTTCCTGTTTTACGATCAAGATAGAAATGCCACTCACAAGCAACCACAGAGGCATGCAGAGCAGTTTGGGATCCATCCTCTCGAGTTGACTGGAAAATGCGCTGCAGAGTATTTGGTTCGCGAATGGCGGCTCTGTCAAAAGGTAGAGAAATGGCGTCCTCTCGTTGCTGGGTGACGAGGCAGCACCACGAAAAGCTAGAGAAAAGCAAACAGAGATCTCCAAGCCTACAAATGCCTGGCTGATTCCATTCTAAGCAGTACACACACTCGCTTCTCCGATTGAAGTTTTATTCCCAAGCGGTTTGTACAGCGGTGAATATTCTGTCAGTCTTACAATGAGAACGTCAACTTAAAACAGTCGAATAGAAATGTTGTTGTTGATCCACCATACCAAAGGACAAGTCGGAACAAGTTCATCCCTTACAAGTCCGTACTGAAGAAGTCTTGCATTCACTGCAGACAGTCGATAGCACTATAACGCAGACTTCATGATCAAAGCCGCAGCTTAAGAAGAAAATACGTTGACATCCAAGGAGGGAGAGGCACTAGACCCATTTCCACAGCAGCGGTGCTTCACCGAAAGTCTCAAACCTCTGACAAACCAATCATAAAATGTGGAGGCACTCGGCGCGGATGAGAGGCACAGCATCTGAGTCATGCAAACTGGATTGAAAAACATCCGCCAGCCTTGAAGTCTCGCCGTCCACTCGTAGAGTCTGAGTGCCCATCCCTGTCTACCTGGAGTCCTTTGATCTTCTGAATTTTTATATTCGTCATGACAGTGAAAATGTATCTCCGAATTATCTATGTCAACATACATAGCCAATACTATCGAACTCATGGGTCATCTTCATACCGTAATTGGATATCCAATACCAAAAAGATAATTAATTTCTCGGATGTTTATGCTTTTTATGTCATGTGTTTTCACAAAAGGACAAGTTTCATCGTTAATTTCGTTTTTCAAAACGTGTTTCTCAATGCGTAAATTAGACCACATTACCCTCGCTAAGGTTCATACCTGAGTTTATGCATGTTTTCCATTAAATGTATTCAGAGAAAAGACGGTTAAATTCATCGACGAGTCATAAGCTCTGACATTTGTTCCAAAAAATCTTTGCGACACAAAAGCACAAAATACTTTCAATAGGAAAACGTTGCTAGTGTTTATACATTACCCTAGAACTTGTCTTCTTAATAAACGTGCGACATGGAGGAGATTACGACGAAAAATGAAAGATGTGTCGTGAAATCGATTTTTCAGTACAAAAAATGTCCAGGATGATTGGACATGGCCGTAGTGACAATGAACGTGGCAATCATTGCCTAAGGTGGTTGTGGACTTTTCATCCAGCTCGCCCAGGCGCGTGATACCCAGTTGTCTCCCTTTTTGTGGGAAAGATAGTTTGCAGGGGGAGCAGGGCAAGGCAATTCCGATCATCAGCCGTCCCTGATCAGCGGTGACAGGTGCACGCCGATTTCAGGTCCAACCTCTGGGCAGCCAGTCAGGGCGGGAAAAGGCACGTGCTCATCTCTCCGCAGATTGTGGGCCCTGCGGCTGCAGGTGGCAATAACAGAGTAGCCTCCCTTCCCTCTCGCTCGGGATTAGGCGTCCATTTGCGGCGCAGAACTTTGTTTCGTGCATTATCGGCGGAGAAGCCTGTTGGAGAGAGAGGAATCTAATTTTCCACGACGTAATCCGTCTCTCCCCCGGCAAATGACCTTCGACTCGGGTGAGCAGCCTGTTAGGCTGGTCATCAACACCGGTTACGGGACATAGAGATCGATGAGAGTTTGTCCCATCGAGATGTGTGGTGTTGGAGAAAGGTGCTCACCTTTGCGACAGAGCTCGAGTAGGCTTTAAGAAGTCACAGGACACCGTGATTCGATAAGAAGATGTACGCATACATGCATGCATGGTCTCCTAAACCTAGACGTGTAGAAAGGAGGCACCGAGATATATCATTACTGACTTTTTGAAAAAGGGGTCTTGTACCGTGTTCAGATCACGTTTATTTTGCTCTCGCTTGGGGTGGTTTGGGTAAAGCTTCTTTTGGTTAAAATGTTTCCATGGTGCTACGACACGTTTCTTATCACCATAGGAGCTTCATTCCCTTTTCAGGAAAACCAATTGACCTAAAGCGCATGCCTTGCTCGTAGGGCCTAAGTGTTGTTTGCCAGTGGAGAGAATTCTGTCAGTGATTTTCGCTACGCGATCTCTTCTTGGGGACGTCTGGGCTGGAATGCATTCGCTGAAGTGCCCAGTCCTGCTGAGACTCGGTCTGCTGTGCATGCGTCTGTGTTTACACTGCTCACTAGGTCGGGAAACCATGCCAGTTGTATGTGTCCAGTCTCATCTCACTCCACTTTGCAAGTTTCGTCGTGTCGTAGCCTACCACACCCATGTGACCATTTTTTCGTCCGACACATGACCACGATAAATGCCAGCTTTGGCAGCTTCTTTATTTGTCTCGTTTCCATTATGACTAGAACTTGAATTTTCCTGTATTGAAAAGGGTTCTTTTATGATCTGTTTCCTCAAATCTGTGACTCGTGAAAACTGATTACGATGCTCACTAAAAGCTGCAATCAGTGACAAGAGGAAGAAAACGAAAATGCCGTAGATTTGTTCTATATCTCTTTTTACACGTCGTCATGTTCCGTAACAAAAACTTGAAATGTGCTTGACTGAGCAAACGTGGCTTTTAGTGAAAAATACATTCAGCCGAAAATCCTTCATCACGGAGATTTCTCTCTCAATGAAATTACCCGCCATCCCCTCTAAGAACATCTAAAAATCCCGGCAAAACCCATGTTGAACATGCTCCTTCCGCGAAATGGACGAGCAAATCCCCCCAAATGACGACTATCCCTAACCCATTATGGACTCACGGGCTGTGGGCCACTGCCAGTCTCCAGTAGGCCCGGACAGAGCCGATAATGCGGCGTCCAAACTCATTGGGACGAGCGGAGACGGGGAAAATCCTGCACCTGACTTGGCGGAGATTCGCTTTAGCACCTCGGAGTCCCCCGCCATCTTGTCCGTTATGTTTGGCCCTCTGACGGCTTGTTCTCATTGGCTGGCAGCCTCTTGCTTCTCAAGCTTCTATCCTTAGGATCCGAGTCCTCATTGGCTGACAGTCTCTTGCTTCTCATGCTTCTATCCTTAGGATCAGAGTCCTTTGGCTGCGTGAAAATTACAAAATTCCGCAGAGAAACTACGATTGGTTAAGAACAATTTGAACACTCTCTTTTATTCTGCTCTGCGTGGGTGTGAAATGAGAAACCATTGCTGCCATGTTGCTTTTTTATTTCGCCTACTTCTTCTTCTCTGGCATGTTTCCAATCAGGGAACTACGTCATCCCGACATGAAAAGGGTTAAGGCGGGCATATCATCCCCGAGTCTTTCTGCCTCGTCAAGGAAAGTCGTTATGTAAGAGGGGGAAATGGGGGGATGGATAAGCAGTCTAACGCCAAGGCGACTTTAATGAAACTGTTGTCGCGGACTGGAGTGGATTTCGTAAGAGATTGCATCTCCATCATTAAGGTCACTGATATATGCTACAAAGGAAACAGCGCTCCCATGGTCAGCTATTGTTAGATTCCCACTGGCATTACGAGTGTAATGCGATTGCTGGTTCCCTACATTCACCGCGGCTGTGAGATATTTCGGTGTAAGCCTCGTCTGGTCTGGATGTTATCGCGTTAAGCGTGCACCCCGTGTCCGACTTTTCTGCTGCCCCAGCGCCATTAGCACCAATCCTACTCTACAGCAGTCTTTTCAGTCTCTGCATGCCTTCTTTCACTTCAGTGACGCTCAGAGAGCCGTGAGAGGAAGGACGAGAAATGCCTCTTAATTTCAGAGAAAACGTTTCCTCTTTTTTGTCAGTCGAGATGTTGCATTGCGATGCTCGGTTGTTCATGTCAAGCATTGATTTGCATAAACGAGTGACTGAAAAAACTAGAAAGACTCTTTGTTGTACCTTTCATTTTTATCCGACGATTTACTTCATTTGGTATTGTTACTGCGAAGCACGCAATGTCTGCAGTCTCATTCCCTTTCTTGCATTCTCCTGTTTGATAAACAGGTCTTGTCAGGTTTCATTTGTCTTTAGAGACGTATTGCATTATTTCCACTCGCTTCTTCTCGACCGGAATAGAGGTTGAGTAATTGGCCAAGACGGGTGTTGTCTTGCTTTTTGGCCGTCAAGCACTCTATTCAATGACGTCAGCATTTCTTCGGCCAAACACGATCGAGCCGGAAGTAGAAGTGTTTAGCGTCCACGAGGAATTAAAAAAAATGGCCTTGTAAAAAAAATATTGATTTTGATAACTGATGCAAAACTTTAGTCAGTGTTCAGAACTGTAAGTTTTTTTACGATTACAATTCTGCGAAACAATCCATGAACTGTTTTTAATTGCCTTGTGAAGAGTATATTGAATTTGAAACTTTAGTCAGTGTTCAGAACTATCATTTTTTTACAATCGCGATTCCGCGAAACAACGTGAAACAGTTACATCCACGAACTATCTCCTCTCTGCTTTTCTCAACTTTCATACCAATAGCACAGGATCTGACCGTTGAGCCATCTGGTCGTTCTCCTCGCTATTTTCCCCACGGAATGGCGTTCCTGCATTTTGCTTCATACCACAATGGCCTGTCTTGGTACGAATAGCAGTGTGTCTCCTGCTTTGTTTAAACTCTTTTATCTCTGCAAGCTCAACCGTAATTGCTTAATCAAGCGCTGACGTTTCTTCAGGAGGGACACGAGAGACGCAGAGAGGCAGTGTATGCTGGAGGAGGGCCGGTCACCATGGTCGCATCTATCAGAAAAATACATGGGATAAGTCCCGCCTTCACTGCCCCCCTGTCAACACGAGTTTCTCCATGCCTGGTTAGTTGTTCGTCTTTGCATCCAGAACTTGTACGCACTGCAAATCATTCGCACCCTTCACGCTTCTGTGCACTTGAGAAGACAACCAAATCAGTAATATATCTCTCACCTCGACACGTGGCAAATTTCGGAAATATTTTTTTGGGTACATTACGTTGTTCATTGCATCGAGCTTGTGTGCAAACGCCGAGAGTTGGGAGACTGAGCTCGCATCCAAACAGCTTCCAAAAACATAGAAATCTATGTGGATGAGTGCTCATCCAGGCAAAGGGCAGCATGGACGTGCGTTATGCTAGAGAGAGAACAAAATTGACCTGTTGTGCATTCAGGCCTGGTGTTTGCTAACATATGCTAGTCTTGCTTTGCTTTTGTGGGTGGGAGGGAGGGAGGGAAAATGTTATGGCCTGTCAGCTTTTGTAGACTATTTCAGGCCATTGATCACGAAACATCACTAGCGCTGGTTAGAATAAGGAAAAAGTCAGGGCACGATTTCCCTAGTTAGTTGCCTCTAACAAAACGCGTATGGAAGTGTGGTAATGCTTTTATAGAAATCTTTTGAACTTTCCCCCGTTTGGAAGAGAAGAATTGCACAAAACCCCTGCGGTGTGTTGTGCCTGACCGTAGGAGGAGACGCAGGTAGCAATACTGCAGTTCGTACACTTTTCATCAGGCAAATCCATTTGATGAGACTTGCCTGTCGTGTTGCTGGCAATGGCTGCCAACTTCAATCTGAAAAATACGCACTTCAACGACCCCGACATGCACACAGTGATAGACATAATTGCAGATAACACAACCTATATGTATTCTAAAATTGAACCATTTAATTTAATTCATCAATCAGCTGAACAGAACTAAATCGGTCAAAATATTGATGTACATAAGAAGTAAGCCCAATGTGTTGCGTATTGGCCTTCTTGCAGTCCGTGCACGACTTGAAATCTCGACATGGCACGAAGTGATCATGAGCTTGAGTCATCTTGCTCGTGCTGGAGTATGCTGGGAATCTGCAAAGCTGTCACGTCAGTGGGCATGACTGTGGGGCTAATGGCTCTTTCTAGCTTGCTGGCAGTGCACGTGCTGCTTGACAATTGCCGGAGAGAGAACATACGCGTGTCTGTTTAGCGTCAAAACAATTCCTGTCTTCAGTTATGACTCCCCCGCCTATCTTTATCAGACATTGCAAAATATAGACAATCATAAATATATCATTTTCGTCTGATACTTCTTTCAATAGAGATACAGCGTCATACTTAAAACGCAGAATACCGAGATTGTATTATTTCTGAGATGATCAGCATTGCCTGGTGTTTTTAGGATTAACACAGGAAAGATGATACCAACGTGCAAGAATCTCCTCGAAACACGATCGATGTATTCATGCAGCTGTATGTTCTACGGTTTTTTATGCTGCTGCTTCCATTCTAGAGCCTCTGGCACTCCTCGTTTCATTGCTTTGGTTGTTGCAGGAAGGACCACGAAAGGTGGACACGCCGCATGCCTGGGCTCCCACTGCCTTATGACGCTGGATATTCTCCATTCCAATGCTCATTTATCTTTTAAAATCTTTTAAAATTCACTTCACCGCATCTTGGGCATCTCATGCAAGGACAGGGCCAACTGCCTAAGTTATAAGGCACGTTAATTCTACCAGCATGTATGCAATGCTGAGCCAGTGCCGCTTCCGATGGCTTGGGCATGTGCACAGAAAGGACCCCGGATCCACTGGACACCCTCGCCTACTTCCCCTCTAGGTTGGGGGTAAGAAATGACCCACCACGTCTCCATACGCGTTCCTTTGAGAGCTGAATATACATTGGAAATCGTGACTTGACTTGCTCTTATTCTAACCGACTCTTATTATTTTTTGCGATCAATGGCCTACGCTGCATTGATGTCTTTATAAATATCGTGAATCTAGTGGACGTCATCGTCGACAGCGGGGAGTCATCGCCGGAGGAGCGGAATTCCCGGTGACGCACAGTGTTAGTGGGTATAGCGCATGCAGCGAGCATGGATGGATGGAACAAAGTTTAGAAGCCTATCAGCCTTTGTAGGCCATGGAAAGCCATTGACTCCGAAATCACCAGCGTCGGTTAGAGTAAGATCAAGTTGCGTCTTGATTCCCCTAGTTAGTCGCATTGTACGAGTCGCATAAGGTGATTGCAAAGAGGTTGCAGATGACAACCAGCTTGATAAGAAGACGCAGAGGAAGAAACTGCGAACAGAGGATGGATGGATAGATAGCGTTTTACGGTCTGTCAGCTTTTGTAGGCTATGTACGGCCATTAAGTACGAAACTCACTAGAACAGGTTAGAGAAAACGCAAATCAAGTCACAGTGTCCCTAGTTATTCGCCTTCCCCAAATCGCGTATGGAGACTGCGGGCAGGGGCCTCTGCTACCCCAGAACTCATGGCGTCCATGTGGCCCGTGTGTGTTGGACAGAGGGTTACTCAATGGTGGGCTTCTCAGCTGTAGCCGGCCGCTGCTTCCTACCAAGGCTCCATCGTGCAGCCATTGTTTCTTGAGGCAGATGATGGGCTATTCATTGGTAGGGCTGTGTGGTAGACGTCCAGCCGACAGTACATGGGGTTGCTGCGTTTCCCAGCGCAGAAGCAAAACTGAGTCCCTTTGAGGACAGTAGTGGCACAATGTAGTGTCATTTGACCTTTGAATGTAGCCTTGAACCAGCGTCGGGTTGATATGCTCACCAGGAAGCGGATATTGTGCTGGCACCTGATCGTGTGGTTCTTATCTATCACTGCGTTTGTAGCCAGGGGCTAATGAAGGATTGATCAAATGGCCTGAAGGTCAAGGGGTAAAATTGCATGCGGTTTTAGGACCAGATATGTGTAATGGAAGTTCTTTATGTGTGCAGTGTAATGGCTGTTCTTTACCAGGCAAATACTCAGCGTATGAACTTGTACGGAGAGTACAAAAAGATCGCATGCAAACGTAACCCATGTTTTGACTGTACTGATACGTACATCACTGCCGGGAGTTGTGTGTCTGTCCGAACCACACAGCTACTTGAGAAGCCGAATAGTATCAATTATTAACTCTGTGACCCGACTTTCGAATGTATTCGACCGACTCACATCTTGATTTGAAATATACAGCAATTTTTATAAACCATTGATGTAATCTACATAATGCTTTGATGAATTGATACTGTTATGGTTTCTTCGTATGTGTGTCAGCAGTCCTCAAATTGAGCGTTTTGCAAGCAAGGCAAGGGAAAATGGGTGGGTTTTGCGTCCGGCCTGAGGAGTGGTTCGAAGCGTTCTCAGAGCATATCTTGGAAACACTAGGTACACCGCAAACCTAGTTCGTGGGCGGAGTGTTAAGAACCGCCTTTAGGAAGCGGCGTTGCCACGGGATCAACGTTCGCGATCATAGGCGATCCACGCCGCTGAACAACACACCCTCAACCAACCCAGCCCCACCCACCCTCCAGTTTCTACGTGCCCTGTGTGCACGGATAGTGCTTGACTTCATTAAAAAGCCATTAGGGAATCAGTCGAGTGGAAAGCCTTCCTGACTGCCCAGTCCCCACAGACTCTGCGGCTTCACAGCATCCACAAACGGGTGGGATTGTTCCCTCCGGCCAGTTACAATCCAATTACAGTAGTGGACTTGACCAATCTACGAGAGACGAGTGCTGTGAAAAAGTTCTCGCTAAAACTGAATCTGTGGCGACTAGAGGAGTCTTCGTTGCACGGTTTCGCCCATGTAGCTGTAGTCATGGAATCAAATTAGTGTTAATAGTGTCAGTTAGTGATGATAATTTTAATAATTTCATATCTGTATCACTGTGATAAACATCTAGAAGCTCACGGCGCTTTACATACAACATATTTATGTAGAGAGATAAAATACTACGTTTTATTTAGTTGTGCATAAAAAGAGTTAAAATATTTACCTTACAGATCATTAAAAGAAAACAATGGGGCGATACACTGATGAAGAGACTAAAAACAGCATGTCCAACTCTCTCTCTCTCTCTCTCTCTCTCTCTCTCTCTCTCTCTCTCTCTCTCTCTCTCTCCTCTCTCTCTCTCTATTTTGACCAGAAAACAAGATCATACCAGTCGCTGTTGAAGAGTTGTTGTCGTCTCTGCTGCCCACTGAAGAAGTGATATGAAAAATTTCCGGCAAACAAGGCAGGAGCGTGCTTACCCTAAGGTCCGGGCAACGGGAAGGTCAGCCATTGCCCACCAGCCACAGCAGCAACGTAGGACCGTGGAAACGAAAACCACCGTCCCAGCATTGACGTGAGCGGCGCCGGGCAGAGACATTTGGAAATGTCGGTGAGGCACGATGTGCACGGGCCACAACACCAATGGACAACACCACCCCATCAGCTGTGACCTGGCAAACCTACTTACTTGGCCATGAAAAATTGCAATAGATCATACTAGCCAGTTACCAGCACCTGATCGCGATGACGACGATTGAATGCACTCCTCGCTGTCTTCAACCCAAATTTGAAGACATCAGAGCAGCTCTTACAATATTGTGAAGCAGTTTGAAGAAAGTGTGTCATCGTGCAGGCACAATGCGAGGGAAACAAGAAGTGATATTGCTGCTGTTCGAGGTAGACAGACTTGGAGAACCTCACACATCACTCGGATCTTCCTCTGCACCACAACAAGCTGCAGAACCCAATGACAAAACCTCAGTATCAAGTCCCAAACAGCTACGTCAGTTCCTGTTTGCCCAAGATCGCTGTCGTGACATCATGGCAGGGTTAATGACGACGTTGGCAGACCGAGTAGGCGGAGCGAGCCTGTCTCCCTGTTACGACAGTCTACACGGACTTCATTAAAATGAATCACTGATAAACTCTTCCCGTTTGTCTAGCGCGCCCGACTTCCCATTACTGGTGCCCAGTAATGCTGTTACGCACATACGTTCCGAGTCACTTAAGCGCGTTCTCAATTATATTGTAATGATACGGGCTCGCCCGTGCAATACATGTTTCAGTTCAGTTCGGTTCGGTTAGTTCAGACGGTTCAGTTCTCTCTCTCTCTCTCTCTCTCTCTCTCTCTCTCTCTCTCTCTCTCTCTCTCTCTCTCTCTCTCTCTGTGGCAGGAATGTAATGATGACTCGGAATGTGGCAATGTACATATATTATGCATTTAAAATACGAAGTGAGAAAATCGGTATGCAAATAAGTTGACATTATATTACGTCTGTACACTTGTAACGGGCCGCTGGGCTATGCAAATAAAGTCTAAAGTCTAAAAATCTATAGTCTGTCTTTCTCTCTCTTTCTCTCTCTCTCTCTCTCTCTCTCTCTCTCTCTCTCGGCAGACGGAGAGAGATGGTACCTACAACATTCTAAATTAAAAGTGGTGAATAGTTACAAATACAGAGAAATTGTATTTACAACTAAACTATCTGTGAGTACGTCCCTTAAAGAGACGACTACAAAAGGCAAACAGAAAAGTATACATGTTTTGAAACCAATGTGGAGCCTCCACAATTCTAACCCGGCATGGTTTTTCTTCAGACTACTTGATTCACAAATAGAATCTACAGTCTGTTAGGGTTCAGAAATATGAAGCCTAGCAAGCAGGGATAAAATAGAAAAAGCACATGCCTTTGCATGTAAGAAATTCATGGGAATGAACGTGAAAACTTTAAGTCATTTAGTATACAGAGAACTAGGCAGGTATCATCTGAAAATTAATTCTATCATCTGAGCCATGAAGTATTGGCTCAGGTTGAGCAAAATTCCATGTCACAGGCTACCTACGAAGCTTATAACATGCTCAAAAATTCTGACATCCCTGAAAGTAGAAAATGGACGTGTTTGATGAGAAATACTCTGTATGAACTAGGTTTTAGTTACATATGGTTGAATTGGGAAGTAGAAAATGAGAAAGGGCTTCCTGAAATGTTAAACAGGGGCATGGAATGAAAGAAACAACAGCGCCCTTAGATTGATATGGTACGCTTCTTTCAAGAAGATGTTCGGTCTAGAAAAATACCTCTAATTTTGTGACCATAAAAAACATTGTGATAGCCTTGTGCGTTTTAGATTTGGGATGAATAATTTAAAAATTAATCAGCGATATGTAGTCAGCGACAGGGAAGAACAAAAATGTTCATTCCGCATTGCAACTGAAGACGAAGAACAGTTCCTCCGATTTTGTAAGTTACGTGATGATATAAGACGTAAATATCTCGCAAACTAAAACTTGACAACGTAAAGAGGAAATGTAGTACTCTAGTGAAAGGATCTATGTACATATACTATGCTTTTGAATCACGTATATCAGTCCAGAAGGACCATGATCGTTAGATGTATATGTATCTAATATATGTTAACGCTTTTGGGGTGGGTGGGTTATTCTCTTCATTTTCCTCTCTCTCTCTCCTTTGTGTGTGTGTGGGGGGTTAAACCACAATCGTTATATGGGCTGTCGGCCTGGCAATGAACCAGTTCAGTTCAGTTCATATCTCTCTCTCTCTCTCTCTGTGTCTCTCTCTGTCTCTCTCAATCAAACCAAGACTGACCTATGCCACGTTTTCAGTCTCTCTGTAATTCAGTAAATACTCATCAGTACTTGAGAAGTTTTCTTCGTCGCACTATCGCCTTAGAACGTCTCATGCTAGCTTTCTACTTTCTGCTCAGCCGAGCCTCACGTTGAAGCACATATCACTACTCGCGAGGAAAGCCCAACAGTTATCGCTGCATTTGTAAGAGAATTTGTCTATAAATTCTAAAAACTGTATAAGTATAATTGTAACACGATATTACAAAATGCCTGGAAAACCTAACCTAACCTTACCTAACCTAATCTAACCTAACCTAACCTAACCTAACCTAACCTAACCTAACCTAACCTAACCTAACCTAACCTAACCTAACCTAACCTAACCTAACCTAACCTAGCCTAACGTAGCCTAACCTAGCCTAACCTAGCCTAGCCTAGCCTAGCCTAGCCTAGCCTAGCCTAGCCTAGCCTAACCTAAAATAATCTAACCTAGCCTAGCCTAGCCTAACCTAACCTACCCTATCCTAACATACGAGTAACATAACAAAACATAAATAATTTTCATCCAGAATATGGAGATTAAAGTTACATTTGGCTGTTACTTGGTAAATGTCTATGTACACCATATATACACTTCGCAGTGCAAGACAAAATGTTACAAACAAGGGATTGTGTGAAATGAACTTGTTTACTTGCATTGCCAGAAGTCCATATATATTGCAGGTCTAGAATAGTTGTTGTTTATAATACTTTTGGCAATGGGTATAAAAGTTCAGTGGCATCTGTCCGTGTGTATTTTTGGAGGACGGAATCTCTGACTGCGGGTATGAGTCTGGAGTGCAATTCTGTGTAGAGAGGGCGATCAGCACATCTCATGATGATACGTGTCTTCTTTTTCAATCAGTTTTGGTGGATCTGGCGAAAAGTTTTAAGGATGGATGGATAGGTGGATGGAATTGCACGGCGTATCAGCCTTGTAGGCTATATCATGGCCATGAAGGACGAAAAACATTACAATAGTTTACAGGAAAGGCAAATTGAGTCACGATGTCCCTAGTTATTCAACTCTTACGAATCATGTAAGGAGACGCGGTGGGTCTATTCTGACCCCCAACTCACAGGGGGCAAGCCTCTAAGAGTGTTCCAGTGGTGATGTCTCATTAAAAAACACAATAAATGTGTTTGAAATCGCGGTGACTCTGCTGCTGGTGTTACCTCCCAAACGACTACAGCACCCGTCGATACACTACTCGTAACAGGATAGTCAGCAACACCCTGTCTACTCCAAAGGTCTCAGTTTACGAAGGAAAGTGTTGTAAGAACTGATACCAATGTTTCCGTGCACTATACTGGAAACTGGTTTTGGGAGGACGCAGTAATCGAGATTCGCACGACAGGGAGCAGATCATAAGCTTTTGGACCCCGTGTGTGATCAACGATCACGAATTCACTAGAAATAGTCAGATTAAAAGCAAAAGTCTCGAGTTCCCAATGTATTCGCTTTCTACGAGTCGCGTAAGGATACACGGTGGATACATTCTTACTCACCCCCAACCCACAGGGGGGTGGGATAGAAGATAGACTTGGGGGTTACGAGAGAAATTACTCCGTGAAGATGACAAGAGTTGCGTCCCTTCTATCGAACACCAATGTCAAGTTCTCTACGCAGATGCCGATTGACTTGAGGTGTTCTTGTGCATTGCATCATCGGAGACAGAGTGGGTGATCTTCTCGTGGAGCTTTTTGAAAAAAGTTAATGTGTTCAAATTCCACAACACACAAAATAAAGCAAAATGCTTTTACAAATGCAATTTGCATTTCATACACGTTTTAAAGTTGAAAGTAATGAGGGTTGGGGGGGGTGGGGTGGGGGGGGGGGTGGTGGTGGGGGGGGGGGGGGGGTTGGAGAAGGTTGGGTGGGTTGGTGGGGAAATGGGGGCGGAGGGGGGGGGGGGAGTTGGGGGAGGGGCAGGATGTTCAGTCAGTTCTTGCTGTCATAGCTTTTTTACTTATCCCATTCTTTACTTACATGTATGATACAAATATTAAAATGGAGCTGTCAGGGTTCTAAACACAACTATTTTCTGCTATATTTTTTCGTAGTTTTCGTTTCTTTTTGCTTTGAAAAAAAACTTCATCCCAATTACTGAACAGATACTTTGTGTGAGGAATTGCAAAACTATAAATGTCGTCACGCATAATACGAGATGGTTTTTCCTTTGGTTTTCAAAACATGTTTCTGTATTTGTAAATTAAAACTTTCTATTCATTTTCTTCGTCATTTCCTCTTCTATTTACGTCCACATTTTTTCAAGAGTGAGCAATCAAGATTAAATGTTCAAATTGTCCAAAATCTTTTCAACAGAGTGTGCATAGTTCATCTTCTTTTTTTCCGCTTTAGTCAAGAGGTCATTAGTTGTCGGTATTCTGATAATAATTTTGAACTGGAAAAAATCTAAGGTTTTATGTCCGTTATCATTTTCAGAAGACAGTAATGAGATGTTTATTCAAAACTTTCCCCGCAAAGGTCCAATTCATTCTATTCCTGTGACACGCAGATTTTAATGACACCCCCCCACCCCCACCCCACCCCCACCCCCGCATTACGCCCATATAACAGAAAGGTTTTGATAGGATTTTTATGTTTGTATTAATTCCATGCCTGAATTTCTGTCTTTAATTTTTCCTTCCAGTGCTTTCGAATAATTACATAATAAAACGTATCCGAATCAGTGCGTGCTGCAAGTCACTGAATTCCCATTTTGCCAAGACAGAGCAAATGTTACCTGGTCATTGTCCTCGAACATTCCGATGCACATCAGAGATACACTGGTGTACCAGAAAAGAGTAAAGATACGTATAAAAATATACTTTCTTGCAGCAAACATACCTGTTACTTATGTACCTGCAAGGCAAAGGGCCAAATGGATGAATGAATGAATGAATGAATGAATGAATGAATGAATGAATGAATGAATGAATGAATGAATGAATGAATGAATGAATGAATGGATGAATGAATGAATGAATGAATGAATGAAGTAATACGGCCTATCATCCTTTGTAGGCCATGTAATGCCAATACTCACAAAATCAATTAAACTAGTTAAAGTAAGTTGCAGTCACGATTTCCCGAATAGTATTCGCCTCTTACGAATCGCGTCGGGAGACGCGGTGGATCTATTCTCGTCCTCAACCCTCAGGGCGTGGCAACAGGCCGAAACAAACTCATTAGTTGAGGAAAATAGAAAGGTTATCATTAAATTAGTTAGGTGGGGTTTCCCACTATGAATAGAGAAACGCGAATTAAAAGCTTCGGTTCAGAGTGATATTGGCAAGTCATCATGCTGGCGCGCGTTCAAAATATCGACATGACGTTACGTGATCCAAAGTTGCTCGTTCAGGATGAACGTGCACCGCTCATGATTTGCCACCCTCGCTCTCTGGTTTGCTGTTTTGCCACTCTCGCTCTCTGATTTACTGTGTTGCCACCCTTGCACTCTGATTTGTTGTGTTGACACTCTCGCTCTCTGATTTGCTGTGTTGCCACCCTCGCTCTCTGATTTGCTGTTTTGCCAGTCTTGCTCTCTGATTTGCTGTGTTGCTACTCTCGCTCACTGCTTTGCTGCTTTGCCACTCTTGCTCACTGATTTGCTGTTTCGCCACTCTCGCTCACTGATTTGCTGTGTTGCTACTCTCGCTCACTGCTTTGCTGCTTTGCCACTCTTGCTCACTGATTTGCTGTTTCGCCACTCTTGCTCACTGATTTGCTGTTTCGCCACTCTCGCTCACTGATTTGCTGTTTCGCCACTCTCGCTCACTGATTTGCTGTGTTGCCACCCTCGCACTCTGATTTGCTGTTTCGCCACTCTCACCCACTGATTTGCTGTTTCGCCACTCTCGCTCACTGATTTGCTGTTTCGCCACTCTCGCTCACTGATTTGCTGTTTCGCCACTCTCGCTCACTGATTTGCTGTTTCGCCACTCTCGCTCACTGATTTGCTGTTTCGCCACTCTCGCTCACTGATTTGCTGTGTTGCCACTCTCGCTCACTGATTTGCTGTTTCGCCACTCTCGCTCACTGATTTGCGTGCTCACGCACCACTCTGTGGCGTCTATCTAGTGACTTGAGCGCGCAACAGATTACACTTGTTCAGCACAAATCTTGCGGCACAGGATATTCGTGCAGTTAGCCAGTAAAGCTTTGCTTCGTGGTGGAAGTCAGTCAAGTGAGACAACACTATCAGTGATCTCACTGTTTAATGCAAACCTGTGGCGCGTATGTTAGGCTCAAGATCTCGAGATTCTTCCTGGATGGCTAGTCAAGGGCGAGAGAGACGCTCCTACAGCTAGAAAAATGGCCAATCATTAACTGGCAAGGCGGAAGAACATGGCTGCGTCCTGGCGCCAGAGTTGGTGAAGAAGCTGCCGATAGACAATACAGATATCACATCACTTTTTCACTTGATAGAACACACCATGGTGTCATATCGAATGGCACGGGAACTTTTTAAACGAAAAATAAGCATCCCGGGTTCAACTGTAGACACATTTGTCGAAAATGTTAGGCTTCGATTCATTTTAATCAATTCAAGGGACATAATTCATATGGCGTACGTATACGGTGTTGCGTGTTTGCAAGCGATAAATAAATTGTCAGCAGTGTATGTCCAGAAATAATATATATACATTCTCCTCTAAATATACAAATGAACACTCGAACAGCAAATACTTCCGTGTACGTACACTTTTGCATTCTCGAACCCTGAGAAGCACATTACAGGCACTGCTGTCTTCCAGCGGCATCCCAATTTGCACAATCTTCGCCATTTTGGCTCATCCGGGACTCTGCATCGAGGGAGCTCCGGAGCTCCCTGGACCTCCCGCCTTCACGGCGAGTGCGCCTTCATGAGCGAGATACATAGGAAACGCCTAGCCCTCGCGATTCTCTCGAGATTTTGGGCCTATCAAACGCGCCCTACCATTCACTTGAACCAATAGGTCGAGTATATCGATCTGTATTGGTGTCACGACCAGAGTGCTTTGCAGCAACTGGGCGCACCACCTAATCTGCGCAATTTTGCTAAGTACGCTTTGTGAGAAAGCTTTTGCGAATGCTTCCACGTGCCCGGTGATTTCTGGTGATTTCCGTGCATTCAATATACCCACGTAATTTCAATGCTCACGTGCTCACTCATCCTCAGCTTTACAAGTGGATTAGTGAAACATCATGCAACAGTCCGCCAAACAGATCGATGTTGTCAATAAATGAAGATTCCATCAATGCCTGGTTGTCAGGACAGCTGGATCGGAGTCCCTGGGCGGTTTTTGCATTTTCATCCCCATCTGGGCTGGGGGTAAGAATGAATCCACCGCGTTTCTCTACGCGATTTGCAAATGACGAATAACGTGGGAAACCGAGACATGACTTATCCTGATCAGTTCCCCTGTGGGTTGGGGGGGGGGGGGGGGGGGGGGGGGTGGTAAGAATTGACTCACCGTGTCTCCCCACGCGATTCGTAAGATGCGAATAAGTAGGGTTGGTTGATTGGTTGGTTGGTTGGTGTTTCACGACCTATCAGCCTTTGTAAGCTATGTAAGGCCATTATGCACGAAAATCGTTATAACAGTTTGAAGTAAACGCTAATCAAGTCACTGTGTCCCTAGTTATTCGCCTCTTACGAATCGCGTAGGGAGACGCGGTGGGTCAATTCTTACCCTGAACCCACAGGGTGAATAAATGGGGACTTTGTGACTTCATTTGCTCTGACTCGTTTTCAGCGATAAACTGCCTTACATAGACTACACAGGCAGATAGGCCATAAAAATCCATCCATCGATCCTATCCTGATCAGCTTCAGTAATGTTTGTAGTCCACTGGAGAGGGTTGATGTGGTTTTACAGCGTTTCTGCCTCAGTGTATTCCATGACCTAATTTCACCTACAAACGCTGATAGGTGTATAAGACACATTCACTCATTCATTCATTCATTTGCTGCATAAAAATAGTATTTAGGTGAAGGGAGTTTTTAACTGCAAGATGGCGACAGTGCAGACCCCGAGTATCAAGATAATATGTATGTATGTATGTATGTATGTATGTATGTATGTATGTATGTATGTATGTATGTATGTATGTATGTATGTATGTATGTATGTATGTATGTATGTATGTATGTATGTATGTATGTATGTATGTATGTATGTATGTATGTATGTATGTATGTATGTATGTATGTATGTATGTATGTATGTATGTATGTATGTATGTATGTATGTATGTATGTATGTATGTATGTATGTATGTATGTATGTATGTATGTATGTATGTATGTATGTATGTATGTATGTATGTATGTATGTATGTATGTATGTATGTATGTATGTATGTATGTATGTATGTATGTATGTATGTATGTATGTATGTATGTATGTATGTATGTATGTATGTATGTATGTATGTATGTATGTATGTATGTATGTATGTATGTATGTATGTATGTATGTATGTATGTATGTATGTATGTATGTATGTATGTATGTATGTATGTATGTATGTATGTATGTATGTATGTATGTATGTATGTATGTATGTATGTATGTATGTATGTATGTATGTATGTATGTATGTATGTATGTATGTATGGACAGACATATGGGTGGATGGAGGGACGGACAAACAATGACGGAGAGACTATGAGTGGTACAGAATGAAGTACAGAGAAACAGAGAAATACAGAGAGAGTGGAAGAGAATTTAAGAGATATAGTTACATATAGAGAGGGCCAAATGCAATCATACATGGCGAATGTTGTATAATAGAATAACGTCATAAAGCTCCAACATGCTCAGTTATCCATGAGGCCATCGAAGTGGAAGGTGGTAACGCTTGCATTCCTTTGATATTGCTCTTGATGAATGTAATCAATTTCCTGCAATAAAGTGTTTTGATATGTATGTATGTACGTACGTACGTACGTACGTATGTATGTATGTATGTATGTATGTATGTATGTATGTATGTATGTATGTATGTATGTATGTATTTTTGCTCTTATATAGCGCCAATCTCACACCCAAGGGCATGCTCAAGGCGCTCAACACGTTCCCCCTTTAAATAAAAGAGTTTTTAGCTGTGACTTGAAAGTCTGTATTGAAGGAGATTTCAAATTTATCTGTAACATGGGCACACGCTGACACGGACACCAACACGTCTGCAAACAGAAATATTGGATAGAATCAACAACATACACAACATTTTCTTATCTGAAGATCACTGTGTTGTCAGCATTGGTATTTTTGGCTGGCTGCTGTGTCCACATTAACACACAGAGGGTAGACTTCGCAAGTGACTAACACAAATACCCCTTTTCTCGTTATGCCCGAGACGTTGGGGCCAGAACGCCCAGAAATGAAGATAGCGTGGATTCAATTTTTTTAACGACTGGTACGTTTCGACAGATTAGTAAACGAGCATTACTGTCGTGCCCCATCGAACCGGGAGTGAACTTGGCATGTTTATTTGCAATGGTCGAAAACAAGACCAACACATCTTAAACGTCTCGCTGGTAAAAAATCTGACTAGGCCAAAACAAAATCCCTGTATGACCAAAGCGAATGAGCATTTCATGTGCTCCGACTATGATGGAGAATCAGGTGGAAATAAATCAAGACGGTGTGATAGTGTCTAATATGATATTGCCGACCAGATGTAAGTGAGGGAAGACCTCCATCTTCACCGGGGGCGTAGGCACGCTCCTGTGTTCCAGCCAAAGCGTGGAGGCACGAGAAAGGAAGTGGGAGTAAGTAGCTTCTATGCTCAGTGCAGAGAGTAATCCCAAGTGAGCGCAAGCTTGAACCCTTGCTTGGGCGAATGTAGGTGCACATGTAGAATGCTGAACGAGGTAGACTACTGAGTAACTTTTTTAGTATGACCTCTCGGTAGAAAATAACGCTCTATAGTTCGAATCCCGGCAACAATTTTCTTTTCTTCGAAAGTTGATTGAAGTTAAGAAAAGAGGCAGAAAAACCTAGGGATGTGAGCCGAGGGTCGGGAGGCCAGTGGCAGAATGTGGTAGCCTAGTGTGCGTAAACAACTACTCAACAATTCGCATCGTTTCGCTGACTGCCCATTCTGAAACTACTTCACTGAGGCACTGCAAACTGGAAAATTGCAGTCATAGACTGTTTCCTACGACAATCACTCGTGATATTGATTGTTCGACCTACAAAACCCCATGCACACGCTTTGGGCGTAATGGTGCTTTTGATGATCTCTCGAGCATAGGCACTGTTTATTTCAGAACAATAGTCGGTTTGTCTGAAAACCTCCATGTGGAAGCTGTGTGACGAGAACGCTCATTCCGACTGGTTGGAGATGTGCGCGGTGGGCGGCGCAGCGAACGGTTAATGACAAATAGCTCTGAATATCATTGTTTGCTGTGCTACAAGCATAAGTGGAGGATTTGTTTTGGTCAGTTGATTTTGTAATTTGTTGTTTGTTTAGTTTGTTTGTTTTATTTCCTTCGCCTGACCATAAGATATAACTTTGAATACGTGATTTGTTTTCGTGTCAAAGATTTCGACCTTCCAAGAGACAGATACATTCGATCTCTTATACCACCTGCCGTGAATAATTGAAACACCAGATATTCTAGATTTGCAATGTGATCTGAACCTCTGGCTGTGCAATCACACCTTTGTTCAATTCATATAACTCCTTGTTCATACTTTTGTCTTGCATTGCAACCTTTTTGGTACATAGCCTTTTACTTAATGCCAGTGAAATGTAAGATAATTTCCGTATTTTGGATGAATAAAATATGTGTTGTGTTATTTTATGTTATGTCAATTAATTGTTTGTGATGTTTCTGAAGTAGAACGTATATGTCATTGCCTGTCTGTTTTCGCTATAACTGTGAGAGAACCCAGTTTATTGCCTCCACGGCAAGGTGCATCTCTTTTCTATAGAGACGTAAATACAAGGATAATAAGTTGCCTCTGGGCATGGTGCTCTTCCATTTTATGAAAGTAACTTTACTAAACAAGCATTGTGAAAATAAAACATTGTGCTGCTTAAAGTAATTTTGACATGAATACCTAAAAGTCAAATTAACTACAAGAGACTTTTGACCTATAAAATATAAACTTTTTGAAAAATAGAGGCACTTTATAAATTTATTTTGGAAAAGATCGCGTTCAATGATTGGACATTCAGGAGCAAAACTCTGTTGTGTAAAAGTAATGGTTCCTTTGATGCTTAAAGAAAACTTGCTCAGTGAGAGAGGGATAGCGTGAGACTGTTGAAGTCATTGTTGCTGATATCTTTAGGTAATGTAGAATATATTAACATGTAACTTGAATAAAACTGCAATCATGCACAGCACATAAAGAACCGAAAAGATGGGGGTAAAGTCGAGAATGTGATATTAAAAACCACTCATGATCAAACTGTTTTCAGTAAAAGGCACCACGGTAAGATGAAATGTCTGAGCCATGGTTACACGATAACAGGTGAACACGAAGAGCTGAAAAAGCAAGTGCTCTCAAAGCAGTTTACCTCTCTTCGTGTTACGTGTTTGTGCTGTGGAGATCTGACAAACAACTTTCGGTGCAGACTTTGCGCGCTTGGTACGTGCTCAGCATACATACTCTCCTTTTTACCTTCGACAATATTTACCCACTAGCACTTTAACAAGGGATCAAAAACACAATCCCGTCATGGTACCGCTACATTCCACTGCGTCCTTCAGAGACCACGAGCAAGACAACAAAACTGTTGGGTCAAGGACCACATCAGAGTTACACGGCCATTTCGCAATCAAGAGCCACCATTACCGACGTGTATTGCTGGTCCAGCGCTCTGACACAATCATTTGCAAGTGACCTCGTATGTTTATTGCAAAAGACGCGTGCTGACGTCCGTAAAGTCTGCAATGATGAGGACAGGTTTCGCAAATGTATGGCTCATTGAACTTTTCCGTTCGTCTCGGTGACGGTCTACCCACCGCTCTCCACCCCATCCCCACCCCCACCCCCATCCCACTCCCACTGCCCTTTCCTGTAGGTCCAGGATAAGAATGGACACCGTCGCGTTTCTCTATACGATGTGTGAAAAGCGAAAATCCAGGGGAGTATGTATAGTTCCTGCTTCATGTAAAATCAATGATTTGAGTTGTCGACGACGTTACTTAAGACTACAAAAGCAGGTAGACCGGGCAGTTTTATACAACTTTTCTTCCATTCACTCATTCATCCATCCATGCGCCCTTGCGAACATCCATCTACTCATCGATCCATTTATCCATCCATCCGTACGTCCGTCCGTCCGTCCATCCATCCATTCACGCACCCGTGCACCCATGCAACCATTCATCTATCCACCCATATATCTGCCCGTACGTCCGTGCAACCATCTGTCCATCCATATATCCATCCATTTATCCAATCATTCATTCGCCCATCCATCCATCTACCCATCCTTCCTTCCATCCATCATCGCATCTATCCATGCATTGAACTCTCCGGCATAATCTCCATTCCCCAAAATGTGCTTCTATTGCCCTCCTCACCCCACCCCACCCTCCATCCCCCTTCCTCCTTTCCCCCATTATGTGAACCCGAGTTAGTGTCGACTCTGGCACAGTTCGCAATAAATGAGTAGCAGACTTTACCCTTTGCATTACATCATTGCGCCAAAAATAGTTCGCTCTGATACTATTTTTTTCTCTCCACTACTTACAGAAATCATTCAAATGTCAAAACTTGATTTCATTTCAACACAAACATTTTATTTTATAGAATAAATGCTTGTTTATTGCCTCAACAAGAGTAAGTGAAGAGTTTTGTGCGAAATAGTCTTAGAACTACTTTAACGGCGTATGTCAGGGAGCAGATCGGCAATCCCACAAGCCTCTCGTGTGACCTCCATTTGCATATTTCGGACGATAACCTTCCATCACGTGATGGCAACTGGACTAGATACACTTTCGCCGGTAGGCGAAGTCTCTAGTGAACTAGAATGCCTTTCCCCCTGTCCCCAGTTTCCCTTTCAACCAGTTTCCCTTCCCCCTTCCCCTTCCCCCCTTCTGCGTCAGCGAAGCCTTGCTTTCCATGCTTCCGACCGCATCTGACACAGACTGTGGGTTCTCGGTCCTATATTCTGGTTACAAAAGGTAAGGATAGACGTGGAAGTTTTATTTCCCTCTATGGAGTATGCAGTCGCGGCAGCGAGGACACAGGGGCGGTAGAGGGATGCATAATGCAGATATTTCCATCTGTGCTCAGTCATCCATGTGCCATTCTTCTCGCATGAAAGACATGCGCACAACAGTAGTGCGTGCAGGAGCCGTGGCGGTGATGATAGAGGCCTAACCTTCCCTCTGTGGCTGAAGACTCCGACTTGCCTTATGCAACACTAATCTTTGAAAACACGCATGTGTCACATCTCAGGCATGGGGGGCAAACACAAACTCTTCAGAGGCAGCAGTTTCGTCCAGAAGTGATTTGCAGAGGAATGGTTTGAGAATGAAAAGATGCTCAGCATTTACTGCTGTTGCTGCTGCTACCACTGTTGTTGTTGTTGTTGTTTTTGACGACGACGACGGCGGCGACGGCGACGGCGACGACGACGATGACGACGATGTTGATGATGATGATGATGATGTTGATGATGATGATGATGATGATGATGATGATGATGATGATGATGATGATGATGATGATGATGATGATGATGATGATGATGGTGATGGTGATGAAGACGACGACGACAACACTGAATATGATGTGTCATGTTTCAGGCCTTCAGCATTGTTCAAAATGAAGGGACTTACAGAAATACGTATCAGCTATGAAGACCGCGAAATCTGGTTTTAATTTTACAAAATGACTCCGTACCTATTCGCTATCTACTTTCAACATTACTTATTAAAATGTGTCGGGGTATTTCAGGAGGTGCATTACAAATTTACACTGTACACTTCATCGTGCAGTGTTCTTTTGTTCTTATTCGAAAGAAGACATTATCTCTTTCCCCGTCTCTCTCTCTCTCTCTCTCTCTCTCTCTCTCTCTCTCTCTCTCTCTCTCTCTTTCTGTTTGTCTGTCTGTCTGTCTGTCTGTCTCTCTCTCTCTCTCTGTCTTTCTCTGTCCCCCCCTCTCTCTGTGTGTCTTTCTCTGTCCCCCCCCCCTCTCTCTCTCTCTCTCTCTCTCTCCCTCTCTCTCTCTCTCTCTCTCTTTCTCTCTCTGTGTGTGTAAATGCGTTCAAATACCTTGGATACACTTTTACGACCACACTATCAGAAATTTTAGCCCTTTGTAATGTAGCAATTAAAGGGAAACGGAAAACTCTTTAACTAAACAATGTAGGCACTTCGCACTCGTAATCCGAAATCATTCTTTAAATTATTTGATGCACAAGTACAATTTTTGATACTGTAGGCCTACTCGTCAGAGCTGTGGGGATTAAAAGAGCACCTCAATGTGGAGAGGTCTCACTTATCTGCGTGCAAGAGCTTTCTGAATGTCGACACCAAAACACCAAACACTCTGATCTACGGAGAAACGGGAAGATTCCCACTTAGATCTGTGAAATATTGGTTCAAAGTGACAAAAATGCCAGATCATCGGCTACCCAAGCAAGCACTTTATCTGCTGTCCAGTGCAACTATCCCCGACGAGCTAAACTGGCTGAAAGCTATTGAAGAATGTCTGTGCAAGTCGGGTGCTGCCTTCGCATGGCACAATAAAGGTGTTCCAAACTAAAAAGGTTTCTTGAAAAAGTTAACGATCAGGCTCCAAGATTGCTACAGGGAAGAATGGCATCGCAAGATCAATGTCAGTGATCGATTTGCGCTAAACAGATTCTTTAAACATGATCTCCAACGTGAATCTACTTTTGTAATATCAATATTACAAACAGATTCTTTAAACATGATCTCCAACGTGAAACTACTTTTGTAATATCAATATTACAAACAGATTCTTTAAACATGATCTCCAACGTGAAACTACTTTTGTAATCTCAATATTACAAACAGATTCTTTAAACATGATCTCCAACGTGAAACTACTTTAGTAATATCAATATTACAAACAGATTCTTTAAACATGATCTCCAACGTGAAACTACTTTAGTAATATCAATATTACAAACAGATTCTTTAAACATGATCTCCAACGTGAAACTACTTTTGTAATATCAATATTACAAACAGATTCTTTAAACATGATCTCCAACGTGAAACTACTTTAGTAATATCAATATTACAAACAGATTCTTTAAACATGATCTCCAACGTGAAACTACTTTAGTAATATCAATATTACAAACAGATTCTTTAAACATGATCTCCAACGTGAAACTACTTTAGTAATATCAATATTACAAACAGATTATTTAAACATGATCTCCAACGTGAAACTACTTTAGTAATATCAATATTACAAACAGATTCTTTAAACATGATCTCCAACGTGAAACTACTTTTGTAATATCAATATTACAAACAGATTCTTTAAACATGATCTCCAACGTGAAACTACTTTAGTAATATCAATATTACAAACAGATTCTTTAAACATGATCTCCAACGTGAAACTACTTTTGTAATATCAATATTACAAACAGATTCTTTAAACATGATCTCCAACGTGAATCTACTTTTGTAATATCAATATTACAAACAGATTCTTTAAACATGATCTCCAACGTGAAACTACTTTAGTAATATCAATATTACAAACAGATTCTTTAAACATGATCTCCAACGTGAAACTACTTTAGTAATATCAATATTACAAACAGATTATTTAAACATGATCTCCAACGTGAAACTACTTTAGTAATATCAATATTACAAACAGATTCTTTAAACATGATCTCCAACGTGAAACTACTTTAGTAATATCAATATTACAAACAGATTATTTAAACATGATCTCCAACGTGAAACTACTTTAGTAATATCAATATTACAAACAGATTCTTTAAACATGATCTCCAACGTGAATCTACTTTTGTAATATCAATATTACAAACAGATTCTTTAAACATGATCTCCAACGTGAAACTACTTTAGTAATATCAATATTACAAACAGATTCTTTAAACATGATCTCCAACGTGAAACTACTTTAGTAATATCAATATTACAAACAGATTCTTTAAACATGATCTCCAACGTGAAACTACTTTAGTAATATCAATATTACAAACAGATTCTTTAAACATGATCTCCAACGTGAAACTACTTTAGTAATATCAATATTACAAACAGATTCTTTAAACATGATCTCCAACGTGAAACTACTTTAGTAATATCAATATTACAAACAGATTCTTTAAACATGATCTCCAACGTGAAACTACTTTAGTAATATCAATATTACAAACAGATTATTTAAACATGATCTCCAACGTGAAACTACTTTAGTAATATCAATATTACAAACAGATTCTTTAAACATGATCTCCAACGTGAAACTACTTTAGTAATATCAATATTACAAACAGATTATTTAAACATGATCTCCAACGTGAAACTACTTTAGTAATATCAATATTACAAACAGATTCTTTAAACATGATCTCCAACGTGAATCTACTTTTGTAATATCAATATTACAAACAGATTCTTTAAACATGATCTCCAACGTGAAACTACTTTAGTAATATCAATATTACAAACAGATTCTTTAAACATGATCTCCAACGTGAAACTACTTTAGTAATATCAATATTACAAACAGATTCTTTAAACATGATCTCCAACGTGAAACTACTTTAGTAATATCAATATTACAAACAGATTCTTTA
>JAWQFJ010020926.1:0-5000 GCA_034096865.1 Theodoxus fluviatilis | reverse complement strand
TTATGTACAGGCTCAGGCGTCGTGCCAAGAGAGATGACGTGAACCGATGCCATCGACAAGGTTCGCGTCAACCATGGCAACAAGCCTTTGTCCCATGAGAACTTCTGAGCAGTTGTCTGCACTTACAAGATGCCGTGACCACAAAGTTCTGCTGGGCTGAAATCCATTGCGCATGGCACGTCGTTTGGGGTTGATCGATTCAACACACACATAATTGCCTGCCGAACCATTACTGCAACAGAAGAGTAAATTCACTCAGCCTCTTCCCTCTTACCCGATCCCATCCCCACCCCCCACCCCCCACCCCCCACCCCCCACCCCCAAAAAAGTCAAAGCCAAACCAAACCAAACAAGCAAAAACCGCTATTGAAAGCTGCATGGAAAATACAGAAAAACAAGTCATATGCTCCATGATAGCATTGAGGATAATAGCTTTGTGCACTTTCATCGAACACTTTTTGATTGATCTTGATTGGTAAATTTGTTTTTGGTCTGCGAGTTAGTTGGTTGGTTGGTTGGTTTGCTGGCTGGCTAGCTGGCGGGCTAGCTGGCGGACTAGCTGGCTGGCTGGTTGGTTGGTTGGTTAGCTGGCTGGCTGGCTGGCTGGCTGGCTGGCAGGTTGATTGGTGGGTAGGTGGCTTGGTGGGTGGTCGAATGATTGGTTGGTAGGTTGGTGAGTGGATTGGTGGTTTTTAGGCAGGGGGGAGGGGACAATTTTTTACCCCATGTATGTTTGTATTAATTTTCTGAGACTCGTTAAAGCGGTATCTTGATTTGGACGTGGAAATACACAAGAATCCGTCTGGTTGGCACTGGTTATTCTCTAGAGTCCAGCTGTGTCTGCAGTGTCTTCATGGCTATTTCGACGTCGCTTCTTAACAGTATGACAGTGGTGTCTTCCTTCAGTCCTCACTCGCGTTTGTATGCAGTCGTGTTGAGTCAAGCTTTTACGCGTCTGTTTTAAGCAGCAATCTGGCTTGATTTCTTCTTCTCCATGCTTACCGGCATCACAGCCACAACTGGCTCTCTCCCCGTGGTATTAAGTAGCTTTGCCACAAAATTATAGCGTACATTAGAGACAAATTGGTTTTTCCAGTAGATTTTATGTCTAGTTTTTGTGTGTGTTTTTTGGTATTATATTCCTTTAACACTTTTTGTGTTTTGCATGCTCGTTCATGTATTTTCACATCACTGTCGTGGTTTGCTACCTATTTGTTGTGTGTTTACAATATTTAGTGGCCTAGTCTTTCAATGTGGCATACCTACGGCAATATCTTTGCATGATACCTCGGGGCGATAGGATTTTTGTCGTCGTCGTCGTTGTCGTCGTCTTTGACGTCGTTGTTGTTGGTTCATCTCTCTGCTGTGCCTTGCCTTCGCGACATTTCTGATGCCATTCCTCGACTATGACAACTTACGAGTACAGCTGGTACTACTGCTGCTGCTGCTGCTATTACTACTACTACTACTACCACTTCCACCACTACTACTACTACTACTACTACTTTTGCTTTTGCTGCTGCTATTGTTGCTGCTGCTACTGCTACTGTTACTACTGCCACGGCAACTAGGGGTCATAGGTGATCGATCGGCTACGGCCGCAAGTTGCTCTCTTTAAAGTGCAACGAGTCCTCAAAAGCCCAGCAGCCAGAGGTTTTGGTTGATGATGCGGGCATCGAATTGCTTAGGTCGTTTGTTGTACTTAACTGCTTCGAGCTTGCGCGGACACCGTTTCGATGGGAATGACCTACTTTCCCTGAAAGCGCCGCAGGCAGGCGCTGGCAACGACGGACGTGGAGGACAAGGAGAAGGACCCCGTTCCCATGGCGACGAAGACACACTGGCACAATGGTCGACTGCGAACCTCGTGTGTCATTGCCATGGTATCATCGACCAGTCTCTTGCCCAGTTGTAGTGAACTAAAGCCTCCCGTCTTGAGTCCCTTCTCTGCTTCCCAATGCAGATCCCGGAGTAACAAACATGTAAATGTAAAGGGCATATTGATTTATTTTATAGCATCTTATCTTGTGAGTTAAGGAATGTACAAGAGCCAGACATTAATAACCTCAGTAATGGCAGAAACCTTTGCGTTAACAGCGATATTGACAATGCTGGATGCCCTCCTTGCAGAAGCACCCAAACATCTTTACAGCGACTGCAGATTCTGCGTAATGCGGTGGCCAGGGAGGATTCAAAGAAGAAGAAAAAAACAAAACAACATCACCCCGGTCCTCAAGACTCTCCACTGGCTTCCGGTGCGAGTGAGAGTTGTATTCAAGCTGGGCGTTCTCGCTTACTCTTGCTTCTACTTCACCGCCCCATCCTACCTGCAAGATATTGTCCCTGAGTACATACCTAGCAGAGCCCCATTCTCTGCCCCACAGTCCATTCTGAGGCTGCGCACAGCAGACAAAAGTCCTGGCCTTGCTGTGTGGAAAAAATGCTCTTCTCCTAGTGAATTCAGAAGAGAAACTGAAGACAAACATACTTGAACAAGTATCTTAATAATGTTTACATCTGTGTATAGCGCAGTATAAGCAGTCGTGATGATTTTGTTGTTGTTGATGATGATGATGATGATGATGATGATGATGATGATGAGGAGGAGGAGGAGGAGGAGGAGGAGGAGGAGGAGGAGGAGGAGGAGGAGGAAGATGATGACAATGACCCATGTCTGGGACTGACGCTGCTTTCCACTGTACCCCCTAATCATTGAGACACAATCAGTCCTTCACCAATAACAGGCAGACTGTACACATACATATAGAATCCAGTACAAAATCCAATCCATGGCAATCCACGTGCGCACTCCAATGGACACCTGCCTAAAGCCACAACAAGGGTTAATCACACTGCTGTACGTGTGGCATTGCTGCCCTCAAAGGTGTTTGTGCGGTGACCTTCGTTACGGTCACACTCCTGTAGTTAATCATGATAATAACAATTATTGCGTCGGTTTTTTAATTATTCTTCCAGGGAAATTCCACTCCCAATCGGCACTTGCGCAGCGCCCAGTAACCGGTTTTATTCCTCGGTAGGGGAGGCAATGCGAAGGAAGCACTTTGCCCAAGGATGCAACTCTAGGATCCGTGCAGCGTCCAGCTCCGTACCTGCCAGCGATGAAGCTGCAGGAGAGCGCCTGAAAGATCTGTTCTAATTGGGCGCAGTGCTCGATGGGAAGGCATGTTATTATTGGGCGATGCATACACCTACATCGCCGATGTTTCGACTCGCCACGAGTGATATTGTGACTCGTCACGAGTGATATTGTGACTCTCCACGAGTGATATTGTGACTCGTCACGAGTGATATTGTGACTCGCCATGAGTGATATTGTGACTCGCCACGACTGATATTGTGACTCGCCATGAGTGATATTGTGACTCGCTACGAGTGATATTCTGACTCACCATGAGTGATATTGTGACTCGCCACGACTGATATTGTGACTCGCCACGAGTGACATTGAGACTCGCCACGACTGATATTGTGACTCGCCACTAGTGATATTGTGACTCGCCACGAGTGATATTGTGACCCGCCACACAAGTGATTGCGGAACTTGCAGCAAGAACCCTCAGCTCGACGTCGACGTCGATATTCTTGTACCTCGAAGTCCGATGTCGCTTTCGTCGATGTGGTCGACGCTGCGTCCTGATTGGTTGGTCAGACGGATCTTTTTCGCACACATATTTTTTTCTTCATGTCGCTAGAAATAAACAAGTGTCTGCTATTATGTCCTTTGTCTCGCTACCAAAACACTTATTTTTAGAATTACTGACTCATAAAATATATAGGCCTACTAAGAAGTTGTGAGAAAGGAACAGTATCAGTTTCTCAAAGTTATACGTAGAATACATCAAAGGTTTATTGAAACTGCTACAATAGGCCTACTCAAATATGTATGTGGTCGAAGGATCAAAATAAGCCTAATTTCGGCCATGTGGCTACGTGATGCTAACTTGCTTACCATGCAACTCAGTGAATCGGCAGTGGCTTGTGAACATCACTCCAGCCTCTTGCGGCGTATTCGTACGCAACAACCCCTGATAACAAGATCACTTCCGTCCACTTCGGCTTCCTTCACACGGGGTACTACACCCAAGTAGAACCGGCCTTTGCAATCGGGGACTATTGCATATTAACACGCCGCAAGTAATGGGCGATGTGCACAATCCACTGCCGCACCACTGAGTTCAATGATAAGACAGGTCGCATCACGATGTCACGTGGCCGAAACCGGCTTATATTTCGCTCCTTCGACCTCGTTTCTATTTGAGTAATGCAACAATTTAGATCAGCTTTCAATGTATTCTACATATAACTTTGATGAATTAATACTGTTGTTTTGTCGCAGTTTCTTAGTACTTGCGTCAGTTAATTGAAAAATGAGCGTTTTGCTTGCGAACCGAAGGGCATAATTTTGGCAAACACAGTTTGTGTTCTTTTAACGACATTAAAAAATCACAACGTCGATGTCGTATTTTGAACACTCGCCGTGAGTCTGTAACTGCTCGGTTGTTGTTTTTTCTTGCGTGTAACTCTATTGTGCCGAGAGAGAGAGAGAGAGAGAGAGAGAGAGAGAGAGACAGAGAGAGAGAGAGAGAGAGAGAGAGAGAGAGAGAGAGAGAGACAGAGAGAGAGAGAGAGAGAGAGAGAGAGAGAGAGAGAGAGAGAGAGAGAGAGAGAGAGATTGATTGATTGATCTTTATTTCGGCCGACGACCCATCACAATAAAAGCTTACTGATTAAACAAGTCATAAAGTTTATATGTACATGTGTATATATTGACAACATCCGGTTTCAATTTTCTTGTTAAAATACAAGTGACAGTTCCAGCCTTTTGCACACATTTCCATAAATCAAGTAATATTTACATTCTATATCAACAACATCTGTAACCACACCGTGTACAAATTCAAGAGAGAGAGAGAGAGAGAGAGGGGTGGGGGGGGGGGAGAGAATATCCCGTGCGGTTACCCGATGTACATGAAGTTCTT
>JAWQFJ010020921.1:17500-24232 GCA_034096865.1 Theodoxus fluviatilis | reverse complement strand
CTGTGTGTCTGTCTGTCTCTGTATGTCTGTGTGGCTGTGTGGCTGTGTGTCTGTCTGTCTGTCTCTGTGTGTCTGTGTGTCTGTGTGTCTGTCTGTCTGTCTGTCTGCCTGCCTGCCTGCCTGCCTGCCTGCCTGCCTGTCTGTCTGCCTGCCTGTCTGTCTGCCTGCCTGCCTGTCTGTTTGTCTGACTGTCTGTCTGTGTGTGTGTGTCTGTCTGTCGGTGTCTGTGTGTCTGTCTGTGTGTGTGTGTGTCTGTCTGTATGTATGTCTGTCTGTCTGTGTGTGTATGTGTGCCTGTCTGTCTGTCTGTCTGTGTGTCTGTGTGCCTGTCAGTGTGTCTGCCTGTGTCTCTGTGTCTGTCTGTGTCTGTCTGTCTGTCTGTCTGTCTGTCTGTCTGTCTGTCTGTCTGTCTGTCTGTCTGTGTGTCTTTGTGTGTGTGTGTGTGTGTGTGTGTGTGTGTGTGTGTGTGTGTGTGTGTGTTTCTGTCTGTCTGTCTGTGTGTGTGTGTGTGTGTGTGTTTTTCTGTCTGTCTGTGTGTGTGTGTGTGTGTGTGTGTGTGTGTGTGTGTGTGTGTGTGTGTGTGTGTGTGTGTGTGTGTGTGACTGTCTGTCTGTGTGTCGGAGTGAGTGTGTGTGTGTGTGCGTATGTGTGTGTGTGTGTGTGTGTGTGTGTGTGTGTGTGTCTGTCTGTCTATCTGTCTGTGTGTATATCTGTGTGTCCGTCCGTCCGTCTGTGTGTCTGTCATCCTACACATTCATGCCAAATTGGGTGTTGATAGAGTTAATAGTCTCCGAGAAAAATCCAACGTTAAAGTTTTTTACGGATTAAAGGACGTCCGGACGCCCGGTCTGCCCGGACGCTAGGACGGACGCATGGACGCCCGGACGGACTACACAGGTGACCTAGTATGAAAGTATAACATGTGTACTACAATGTTATGAAGTTTGGAAAAGTAATCTTTCATAGTTCAGGGCCAAGGTCACTTCAAAATATGTATGCAATCCAAATTTAAAGAGCTCCTGTGACCTTGACCTTGAAGCAAGGTTAACCAAACTGGTTTGAAAAGATAGGGATTACTTTGCCCTATACACCATATATAGGTCCACTAGATGTTAGTGCTATTTGTACACGAGGTAAGCGCGCTTTTTGTATACAGGACGAGCGCGCTATTTGTATACGAAAAATGTGCGCGCCTTTTGTATAAGCGCGCTAATTGATGTCTCCCAGAGGAGGCAGTCCTCTAACATAAGTAGTCTGCCAAGTTCAAAGCATCACTCGGTTGTGCCCGGAATGTTCCAAATGCTTCCATAGATTCACAGACTACGATATTCACTGGATCATGAGAAGAACCACAGAGGGCAGCAGCACTAACACCTAGTGGACCTTCACCAAACAGCTAGAGGACCTGGATTTTACGGACGACGTCGGCCTCCTGTCCCACAAACAGCGGCATGCACAGTCCAAGCTAACCCGACTAGCGGAGGAGGCAGGAAAGACCGGTCTGAAAATCAACACCAAGAAGACAGAGGTGATGCGTATGAACAACCGACTACATCAGCCACTACAGCTACAGAGAGAAGACCTAGTGAAAACTGACCACTTTGCCTACTTACGAAGCGTGGTCAACATTGATGGCGGCGCAGACGACGACGGTAAGAGCAGGATTAACAAGGCAAGGGTAGCGTTCAACACCCTGCGTCCCATCTGGAACTCCAAGGCCTTATCCAAGCGCAGCAATGTTCGCATCTTCAACACTAATGTGAAAGCCGTCCTCTTCTATGGGTCCGAAACATGGCGGGTAACCAACACCATCACCAACAAGGTACAGACTTTTGTCAACAAGTGCTTGCGCCACATCCTCAACATCAGGTGGCCTGAGAAGATCTCCAACACAGACCTATGGAAGAAAACCAACCAGAACCCCATCATTCAGGACATCAATAAAAGGAAATGGGGGTGGATAGGTCACACACTGCGCAAACCAGCCGACAACGTCACGAGGGAAGCACTTGACTGGAACTCACAGGAGAAAAACAAGAAGGGCAAAGCCCATACGATTCACATGCTTGACCTTGACCTTTACATGACCTTGACCTTTACATGACCTTGACATTGAGGTGACCTTCAAGGTCAAACAACTAAACCTACCAATGACATCATACACCAAGAAATGCTTTACACATTTTTCCTACCAAAATACATGTGACCTTGACCCAAGGTCAAGTTCATCCAAGGTCATGCAACACAAAGCTGTTAATTCAAGACATAGGAAGCACAATGGTGCTTATTGGCACTTTCTACCATGAGATATGGTCACTTTTAGTGGTTCACTACCCCATTTTGGTCACATTTCATAAGGGTCAAAGTGACCTTGACATTAATGATATGTGACCAAATGTGTCTCATAATGAAAGTATAACATGTCTCCTACAACTTTATGAAGTTTGGAAGAGTTATCGTCCATAGTTCAGGGTCAAGGTCACTTCAAAATATGTATACAGTCCAACTTTGAAGAGTTCCTGTGACCTTGACCTTGAAGCAAGTTCAAGTCACTTGTACGTTTTTGTACGCCTTGTCATCCTACAAATTCATGCACAATTGGGTGTTGATAGACTTAATAGTCTCCGAGAAAAATCCAACGTTAAAGTTTTTTACGGATTAAAGGACGCCCGGACGCCCGGTCTGCCCGGACGCTAGGACGGACGCCTGGACGCCCGGACGGACAACACAGGTGACCTAGAATAAAAGTATAACATGTGTACTACAATGTTATGAAGTTTGGAAAAGTTATCATTCATAGTTCAGGGTCAAGGTCACTTCAAAATATGTATACAATCCAACTTTAAAGAGCTCCTGTGACCTTGACCTTGAAGCAAGATCAATCAAACTGGTATAAAAAGATAGGGATTACTTTGCCCTATAAACCATATATAGGTCAGGTATCCAATCTTAAAAACTGCAGAGAAAATTGGGAAAATGTGAAAAATGGCTGTTTTTTAGACAACATTTACGGCCCCTGCGACCTTGACCTTGAAGCAAGGTCAAGTCACTATGTATGTGTTCTGACGCCTTGTCATCATACACCATCATACCGAATTGGGGGTTGATAGACTTAATAGTCTCCGAGAAAAATCCAACGTTAAAGTTTTTCACGGACGCCCGGACGCCCGGATGCCCGGACGGACGACACAGGTGAGTACATAGACTCACTTTTGCTTCGCATGTGAGTCAAAAAAGAAAAGTGGGACGGCCCAAACAGTCGTGGAGAAGGTCTGTCGAGAGCAAAGTGAAGGACGCCGGAATGACGTGGACTCAGCTGAGGAGAACGGCCCAGAACAGAGTGCGTTGGCGAGGTTTTGTTGCGGCCTAAGGCTCCACCGGGAGACTACAGGAATACGGATGTTTACGGAGACCTTACTCCAAGCCGCCAACTGTATGAGACTCAACTTCAGGGTCCATAATCAGACAGAACACAACAGCGCAGACTAGTTTGATGGTGATTGACTAGTTTGATGGTGACCGAGCTCTCTCAGCATATAAGAAATCGCAATTCATCACTGAAATTAACCTGCATAAGTGCAAAATAGAAATGCCTACAAAAATGAGATCAGAGAAAGGAAAAGAGAACATATGAATAAGTTAAAGAACAGTCCAATGGAAAATATTGATAATTCCAACAAATTCTGGTCCACAATACGCAGTCTACGTAGACGAGCTCAGGTACCAGATATCAATATAATGACTTGAAAGCCGCATTTCGAAAACCTGTTTCATCATAATGTTGACTATTCAGAGACCCTTAACGAAAGCGTACGAAAAAACATTATACAGGCCATTTCTGAACATGAAATAATGCAGGCTATAACCAAATTCAAGCACTCAAAGACCGCAGGTCCAGACGAAATCCCTGGAAAGGTTATACCAAGAAGGGCAAAGCCCATACGACTCACATGCTTGACCTTGACCTTTACAGGACCTTGACCTTCAGGTGTCCTTCAAGGTCAAGGTCAAACAACTAAACCTAGCAATGACATCATACACTAACAACTGCTTTACACATTTTTCCTACCAAAATACATGTGACCTTGACCCAAGGTCAAGGCCATTCAAGGTCATGCAACACAAAGCTGTTAATTCAAGACATAGGAAGCACAATGGTGCTTATTGGCACTTTCCACCATGAGATATGGTCACTTTTAGTGGTTCACTACCCCATTTTGGTCACATTTCATAAGGGTCAAAGTAACCTTAACCTTGATGATATGTGACCAAATGTGTCTCATGATAAAAGTATAGCATGTGTACTACAATGTTATGAAGTTTGGAAGAGTTATCTTCCATAGTCCAGGGTCAAGGTCACTTCAAAATATGTATACAATCCAACTTTAAAGAGTTCCTGTGACCTTAGCCTTAAAGCAAGGTCAAATCGCTATGTACGTTTTTGTACGCCTTGTCATCCTACACTATCATGCCAAATTGGGTGTTGATAGACTCAATAGTCTCCGAGAAAAATCTAACGTTAAAATGTTTTACGGATTAAAGGACGCCCGTACGCCTGGTCTGCCCGGACGCCCGGACGGACGCCTGGACGCCCGGAAGGACAACACAGGTGACCTATTGTGAAAGTATAACATGTGTACTACAGTGTTAGGAAGTTTGGAAAAGTTATCATTCATAGTTCAGGGTCAAGGTCACTTCAAAATATGTATACAATCCAACTTTAAAGACCTCCTGTGACCTTGACCTTGAAGCAAGGTCAATCAAACTGGTATCAAAAGATAGGGATTACTGTGCCCTATACACCATGTATAGGTTAGGTATCCAATCTCAAAAACGTCAGAGAAAATTGGGAAAATGTGAAAAATGGCTGTTTTTTAGACAACATTATTGGCCCCTGCGACCTTGACCTTAAAGCAAGGTCAAGTCACTATGTATGTTTTTTGAGGCCTTGTCATTATACACCATCATGCCAAATTGGATGTTGATAGACTTAATAGTCTCTGAGAAAAATCTAACGTTAAAGTTTTTCACGGACGCCCGGACGCCTGGACGCCCGGACGGACGACACGGGTGAGTACATAGACTCACTTTTGCTTCGCATGTGAGTCAAAAATAGGTAGAAAACATTTGCTTCCCTTCCGAACTAAATTTTTCAATGCTATTTTCAGAAATTCCCTCAAAACTTGAGCAAGTCAGTTATTGTACCTATCTACAAAAGTGGAAGCTCTCTCTATCCCCATAATTACAGAGGTATCTCACTGCTTAGTATGCTGTATAAATGTTCTCATCGATTCTGACTAAACGTTTGCAAACGTAGGCGAAAGATAACGGAAAGATGTGTGGAGAACAAGCAGGCTGTTTTCCCTGTATATTAATTATGTCGCATATTTCTTACGTGTAAATGGCAAACATGGTGTACAGTAGCAGATCGGAATGAAGGAGGTGTTTTTTTAATTATTTTCACCGATTACGTAGCTCTGTTGGCCACAACCCCCATAGGGCTTTAGACCCAGATTAATAACCTTGAGTATGCCTCAAAACTAGTTGGCCATAAAGTTAATGTAAACAAGACAAAATTAATAGTTTTCCGACGAGAAGGGTTTCTATCAAAGGAAGAACAAGAAGGGCAAAGCCCATACGACTCACATGCTTGACCTTGACCTTTACAGGACCTACACCTTTACATGACCTTGATCTTCAGATGACCTTCAAGGTCAAGGTCAAACAACTAAACCTAGCAATGACATCATACACTAACAACTGCTTTACACATTGTTCCTACCAAAATACATGTGACCTTGACCCAAGGTCGAGGTCATCCAAGGTCATGCAACACAAAGCTGTTAATTCAAGACATAGGAAGCACAATGGTGCTTATTGGCACTTTCTACCATGAGATATGGTCACTTTTAGCGGTTCACTACCCCTTTTTGGTCACATTTCATAAGGGTCAAAGTGACCTTGACCTTGATGATATGTGACCAAATGTGTCTCATAATAAAAGTATAACATGTGTACTACAATGTTATGAAGTTTGGAAGAGTTATCTTCCATAGTTCAGGGTCAAGGTCACTTCAAAATATGTATACAATCCAACTTTAAAGAGTTCCTGTGACCTTGACCTTGAAGCAAGGTCAAGCCACTATGTATGCTTTTTGACGCCATTTCATCCTATACCATCATGCACAATTGGGTGTTGATAGACTTAATAGTCTCCGAGAAAAATCCAACGTTAAAGTTTTTTACGGATTACAGGACGCCCGGACGCCCGCTCTGCCCGGACGCCCGGACGGACGATACGGGTGACCTAGTATGAAAGTATAACATGTTTACTACAATGTTATGAAGTTTGGAAGAGTTATCTTCCATAGTTCAGGGTCAAGGTCACTTTAAAATATGTATACAATCCAACTTTAAAGAGCTCCTGTGACCTTGACCTTGAAGCAAGGTCAATCAAACTGGTATAAAAAGATAGGGATTACTTTGTCCTATACACCGTATATAGGTCAGATATCTAATTTGAAAAGCTTCAGAGAAAATTGGAAAAATGTGAAAAATGGCTGTTTTTAGACAACATTTACGGCCCCTGCGACCTTGACCTTGAAACAAGGTCAAGTCACACTGTATTTTTTTGTACACCTTGTCATCCTACACCATCATGCCAAATTGGGTGTTGATAGACTCAATAGTCTCCGAGAAAAAGCCAACGTTAAAGTTTTTTACAGACGCCCG
>JAWQFJ010020918.1:0-13756 GCA_034096865.1 Theodoxus fluviatilis | reverse complement strand
GTGGTTAGATATGTGGTTAGATATGTGGTTAGATATGTGGTTAGATATGTGGTGAGTTGTCAAACCCTTCAGTATGCTCCTGAGGACGGTGATCAGCCAAAAATTTTAAGCTGAGTAAAGGCTGAGTAAAGGCTTGTTTGTTTACTCGCTCGTTTGATCCTAATATATATACATATGTGATAAGGTGCACCTATCATCGAGAGTATTATACATCAACTGTGTTCCTGTCGTATGGTGCACCTATCACGAAGTGTACAGCATACAATATTTAGGCCATAGTTGTGTAGGTAGGAAAACTATATCCACTTCACGTAGAAATCATACAGAGATTGACTAATGACGTTTCAAATTAGGAAATGCCAATGACGTTGTTGGTTTGGCGGAAGATTCTTGTACCTGGTTCTGATTGGACAGTATGATGTCCGACCCATTAGATATCCTACCGTGTGGCGATTGGACAATATGATGTCCGACGCATTAGAGCTTCCACCGTGTTGCTATTGGACAGAATGGTCATGACTCATTCTTTTGGAAGGAGCAATCATCTATCGAGAAGGGGGAACACGTGACTTCATTGTGACGTATATAGGTCTGGGAACGTATAAATACCCCCTGAGATTGTGATTCAGGAGCGCGTTGAATTTTGTTTTTATCGAACAGCCTCTAGTAAGGGACCGCGCCCTGTTCTGTGTGTTAAACATGAAGATAGATAGAATTATACTTAGGAAAAGTATAATGATCTCTTCTACGGAGTAATTAGAGAGAATAGAGAGAGAAAGAAAATTCCAGACCTTGGTGTCTGCGTAAGTATGAACCAATGTGCCTAACCGTTACTGTATCGGTTAAAAGACGTTGATTTTGGATTGTCAATTCTGCTTATCCGAAAATCTGTTCCCATCCTGACCATCAGAGAAGAATAAAAGGAGTGAACGGTTGAACGTTTCGAAAAATTCTGTTCTCAACCTTACCACCGACCATCACACACACATATATATATATATATATATATATATTGGATGAACAGATGTGTTCTTCCCTCCGTTTCCTCCTTCCCTTCATTCCACCCATCTGGGTTGGGGGTACAAATAGACCCACTGCGTCTCCCTAGGAAAATATAAAGGGCAAATAAATAGGGACTTGGCATGCTCTGGTCCTAACCAGCTCTAGAGATTTAGTAGTCATTGGCCTTAAATAGCCCACAAAGGCTGATAGGCTGTAAAACTCCATCAATCCATCCATCCACTCATCCATCCATCCATCAATCCACTCATCCATCCATCCATCCATCCCAGCCTCCTGATGATGATGATGATGATGATGATGATGATGATGATGATGATGATGATGATGATGATGATGATGATGATGATGACAACAACGACAATGACGATGACGACGACGACGATGATGATGATGACAATGATGATGATGACAATGGTGATGATGATGACAATGGTGATGATGATGACGACAATGGTGATGATGATGATGATGATGATGATGATGATGATGATGATGATGATGATGATGATGATGATGATGATGATGATGATGATGATGATGATGATGATGATGATGATGATGATGATGATAATGATGATGATAATGATGACGACGACAACAATGGTGATGATGATGATGACAATGGTGATGATGATGGTGACTGTGATGGTGATGATGTGATGATGGTGATGGTGATGGTGATGATGGTGATGATGATAGTGATGGTGGTGGTGATGGTGAGGGTGGTGATGATGATGATGATGATGATGATGATGACAATAGTGATGACAATGGCAAGGATGATATTGATAATGATGACAGTGATGATGGTAATGATCTTTTTTTCCCAAAATTCTATTGAAAAATACAAAGTACAAAACCTACAAGAATGATTGCCAGTAAGAACAGTAATTTACAAGTTGTACACACCAACAATGTCAATGGTGATGACAATGATAAAAACAAGGATAATGATGATGATGATTAGGACAATGATTATAATGATGCAACTGCTGCCACTGAAATAACGATGATGATGATGATGATGATGATGATGATGATGATGATGATGATGATGATGATGATGATGATGATGATGATGATGATGATGATGATGATGATGATGATGATGATGATGATGATGATGATGATGATGATGATGGTGACAATGACAACAATGATGGAATGTCCACTTACCAGCTTGGTTTTGTGGAGGGGGGAGGGGGGGATGGTGAGAGAGGGGATGTGTTTGTGGAGGAAGATGAGGAGGACAGGCAGGCACATCCACAGCCAGATGACAGGCCCCCACACCAGCGCTGTCTGCTGGAAACATCGAGACACCCATGGCCAGGTCTTGTTGCCATAGGCAGATGTGTTCTGTGACAAGAAATAAAATGGACAGGCACTTAATACACTAGACACCCATGGCCAGTTTTTGTTGTCATAGGCAGATGTGTTCTGTGTCAAGACAAAATGGACAAGTACTTCAATACACCGAGGTACCGATGGCCAGGTCTTGTTGTCGTAGGCCAATGCATTCTGTGTCAAGAACAAAAAAAGTACTTCAATACACCTACACACCCATGTCCAGGTCTTGTTGTCGTAGGCAGATGTGTTCTATGTCAAGAAAAAATGGACAGGTACTTCAATACACCTAGACACCCATGACCAACTTCTGTTGTTGTAGGCCGATACATTCTGTGCAAAGAAAAAATAGACAGGCGCTTAATACACTAGACACCCAGGGCTAGCTCTTGTTGTCGTAGGCAGATGTGTTCTGTGTCAAGAAAAAATGGACAAGTACTTCAATACACTTAGACATCTATGGCCAGCTCCTATTGCTGTAGGCGGATGTGTTCAGTGTCAAGACAAAATAGATAGGTACAAGTTCAATACACCTACACACCTATGGCCAGCCCTTGTTGTCAAAGGACAAAGTGTTTTGTGTAAAGAAAAAATGGACAGGCACTTCAATACACCTAGTCATCCATTGTCAACTTATGTTGTCACAGGCCGAAGGGTTCTGTCATGCATACAGTAGATTCATTTGAACACACAACCGTGTTCTCAGCAAAGATGGGACAGCGCACAGCTTGTTGTTTACTTTTGATTTTTTTTTTCTCCTCCTTTTCTTCTTCTTTCCCCTTTATTGAAAATTATGTTTAATGGTCAGAAGGAAAAAAAGAGAGTAGGTCTGGTTACCATAACCACAGCTATTTAAATAAGTGGAAGGCTTACAGTTTGATGTACACATTTATAGAGAGACAGTAAGACACACTTTATTGTTCCTCCAAACAGGAAACTCTTTGTACACGCACAGGGAAATAAAATCACACACACACATGTATAGGAATGGAAATGTAAATTTATGCGAAAAACGTACACACAAAGGGCACAAAACATAATACAGCATGATACTATCATACTAGGGCATATGATAATGCATGGGATGACCTTTCTGCACTTGATTTGTCCTATTCTTTTGCTGCCCTCAGCCTTTTGAACTTCGGCCACATCACTTCTGCCCTAGGCATGAACATGTCTCCTGATCACTCACCATGAAAAAACCCATGTGCTGTAATATCAATGCTTGACATGGAGAGAGGAGGAGAGTGAAGGTAGAGAGAGAGAATGAGGAGAGAGAGAGACACACAAACACACAACACACACACCCTGTCTGTCTGTCTGTCTGTCTGTCTGCCTGTATGTCTGTCTGTCTGTCTGTCTGTCTGTCTGACTGTCCATCTGTCTGTCTGTCAGACAATCACACACACACACACACACACACACACACACACACAACCACATTCTCTCTCTCTCTCTCTCTCTCTCTCTCTCTCTCTCTTTCTCTCTCTCTCTCTCTCTCTCTCTCTCTCTCTCAGACTCTCTCTCTCTCTCTCTCTCTCTCTCTCTCTCTCTCTCTCTCTCTCTCTCAGACTCTCTCTCTCAGACTCTCTCTCTCTCTCAGACTCTCTCTCTCTCTCTCTCTCTCTCTCTCTCCCTCCCATGCATGCACACACATGCACATGCACACACACACACACACACACACACACACACACACACACACACACCCAAGTTCCACTGCACTCACGGAGGTCGAGGTCAGTGGGAATTGTCCACTGGCTCTGATATGACTACATGATTCTTAAGCATCCCTATACTTTGCTGATTACACTCAATTCAGCACTGTGTCACAATGTGTGGGTCAAGACTCCTGTCCCACTGACTGCTTGGAAGAAAAAGATAACTTTATCTGACTAGCCCTGCACACAGCAATTGTGTCAGCAAGAGAATGAAACATATGCTGCTGAAATCTGTAGTTTCATGGTGTCATCTTGTTTTGTCATTCTGTATTGAGCTGGGATATATTAGGCACACACACACACACACACACACACACACACACACACACACACACACACACACACACACACACAAAGAAAGTTGTTAACATGGCAAAAAAGTTTGCCTCAATAGGCAGCTGACCTAAAAAAGTTATAAAAAATATTCAGAAGCCAGATTGAGCCCGAACACATTTACATGTGTGTACATGTGTGTTATGAAAAGTCATGAATGTACAGTAGTTTGATTTGAACATACATCAAAATGTCTCTTTTGCAGAAAACACTCCTTTTTTATTCTTAATTTTTTATGCACACAGGGAAGATGGGACAGCACACAGTTTGTTGTTGTTTACTTTCAATTTCTGTCTTTTGTATTCCATGATCAAAAAACAAGTTTTTAGTTAGATGGAAAAAATAGTGTTGGTTGAGTTACTGTAAGTACACGTGTAACCTCAACAATTGGTTTTTGGGGGACTTATATTGAATCCTTGCAGTATATATATCATGTCATGTATTTTCCTATGCTATATTGTGTTTCACTATACTGTAGTGTGCCATGTCATGTATTGCTGCACTTTACTACAACATGTATACTGTTCCAGTATTGTATAGTGCTGGCATATATTATATACATTTATGTATCATATTGAAGTGTTGTACCCTGTTGTGTTTTGCTATGCTTTAGTTTTTACTAGCACTGAATGAGTCGTTGTCGGCAAGATTTCCTGACACTGTACCCCAGTTTTGAAATCTCGGCCTTACAGTCACGTGACTCGCACGCCCGGAGAGTTATGCTAAGATCCACCCGCGTTAATGTTATTGCGTTTTGTGACAAATGTCTTGCTCGGTGATACTGTACTCCATGCACCTTAACGGTCCTCGTGATTCGGGTGTAATCTTAAGCTAAACGACGTTATTAAATGTCCGTTCTCGCGAGAAATGCCGAGATTTGAAACTGGGGTACAGTGTCCGGAAATGTTGCCGACAACGACCATTTCAGCTTTACTAGCTCTATATATACCATGGCAGTACTGTATGGTGCTGAGTGAACCCTGTTGTGTTTTGCTATGCTTTACTAGCTATATATACACCATGGCAGTAGTGTAAATTGGTGCTGGGACATACATGTATATTGAAGTGTTGCACCATGTTGTGTCATGTAGGGTCTTCCCATGTTAAAGTGTGTTCCTGTGTACTTTAATGTGTTCTACCATGTGGTGTTGTGCTGTGCTGGTCTTCATGTATACTGTTGCAGTACTTTGCAGTACTTTGCAGTACTGAGAGTAGATACTTACAGAGCAGTGTTGCACCATGTTGCATCATGTAGTGTTTTTCATTGCTGTATTGTGCTTCACTGTAGTGCACCATGTCCTGTCTTGCTGTGCTTTACGATACTTCTGCAGGACTGTGTTAAGCCTGGATATTCTGTGTAGGGCTGCACCTAGATTTAAGCACATTATTTACTGGAAACATTTTAAACAAAAAGTCACCTTTCTCTATTGCATTTGCAGACTGTGAAATGAATAAATGAATGAATGAATGAATGAATGAATGAATGAATGAATGAATGAATGAATGAATGAATGAATGAATGAATGAATGAATGAATGAATGAATGAATGAATGAATGAATGAATGAATGAATTCATGAATGAATGGACTTTTATTATGCTTATCAGCCTTTGCAGGCTATACAAGGCCAGTGACTATTAAAATATTTAAAAAATCATCAGAACTGGTTCAATCAAGTAAATGCAGGTCAACTCTGAATGTCCCTAGCTATTCACCTCTAACAAATCTGTGAGATGACTCTGTGGGTGCATTCTCACCCTGAGCACCCTGGGGTTTCTGTGATGGGAGACAGGCTAAACTTCAAAGACTCCATCCACAGTGTGACTGGCACCATCATAGATCTGCCACCAAGAGCTCAACACTCTTGTGAGAGTTCAGAAATCTGCCGCTAGATGTGATCAAGACCATTAACATGATTTAGCAGTATTCCAGGACTGAGGAATGGAATTTTATGGGTTTTGTAGGGTATGTAAGGGGGGTGGGGGTGGGGGTGGGGGGGGTAGGAATTGTGGTTATGGTAACATGACCAAAAAGAATAGGGTCAGTAGGTTGGCACGTACTTGATAAATAATATACATGTATACATGAATTGTCATACAAGAGGCAAGAATGAACATAAACCAAGTTTCTCTTTCAGTTTCACTGAGAATGTTTGACTGATGCATCATAAATTCTCTCGTTCAAAAAGCAACGACATGTATTGAGTGGTATTTTAGTGTGTCTTTAACCATAAATAGTGGATTCCCTGAGTGCAGTTAGAGCAGAGAAGATGAGACAGCAGTTTGTTTCTTTTCAACCTTTCTCCTCTTCTTTTTCACACACAAAAAATAGAGCTTAGGGTTGGCAGGAGAAAAAAAAGCATTGATCAGCTTAACGTAACCACAGCTATTTTTTGTTTTGGCCTAATCACAAAACTCACCAGAAAAAGGTAAAGGTAAAAGGTGCTCTTTCTTATATTGTGACTTTTCCACCCATTGATGGATGCTCAAACTGCAAACATTTTCCCCCTGGTCATCGGACTACCTCTTTTAATCATTCCAACACCATCTCAACCCCCTGGGGATAACAGGTTTGAGTAAGCACGAATCAAGCCACGACTTCCCTGGGTATTGTCCTTTTATTAATTTCCTGGGGATATGAGGTGGATTCATTCTCTTCTCCACCCCACATTGGCTTCCTCCTTAAATATTAAATCCAACCCAAGCAATGCAAGATCTGTGTGATAGGGAGAAAGACCTTATGCCTACATGTCCCTGTCTCTGTCTCTGTCTGTCTCTCTCTCTCTCCTCTCTCTCTCTGTCGCTCTGTCTCTCTCTCTCTGTATGTCTCTCTCTCTGTCTGTCTCTGTCTGTCTAGGTCTGTCTGTCTGTCTGTCTGTCTGTCTCTCTGTCTGTCTCTCTCTCTCTGTCTGTCTCTCTCTCTGTCTCTCTCTCTGTCTCTCTCTCTGTCTGTCTCTCTCTGTCTGTCTCTCTCTGTCTGTCTCTCTCTCTGTCTCTCTCTCTGTCTGTCTCTCTGTCTCTCTCTCTCTCCTCTCTCTCTCTCTGTCTCTCTCTGTATGTCTCTCTCTCTCTCTGTCTGTCTGTCTGTCTGTCTGTCTGTCTGTCTGTCTGTCTGTCTGTCTGTCTGTCTCTCTGTCTGTCTCTCTCTCTCTGTCTGTCTCTCTCTCTCTGTCTCTCTCTGTGTCTCTCTCTCTGTCTGTCTCTCTCTTTCTCTTTCTCTGTCTGTCTGTCTGTGTGTCTGTGTGTCTGTGTGTCTGTCTGTCTGTCTGTCTGTCTGTCTGTCTGTCTGTCTCTCTCTCTCTCTCTCTCTCTCTGTGTGTGTGTGTGTGTGTGTGTGTGTGTGTGTGTGTGTGTGTGTGTGTGTGTGTGTGTGTGTGTGTAAAACTCCATCCATCCTCTGGGTGGGTGTGATGATTTATATCACTTCTCTTGTATAAATACTCAAAGAGCAACTTTGTATCCCACTGAGAGCATAAGATAAATGTTTTCTGTCTAATTGTTTTCAGTCAACAGTAATTAGTCAAAGCTACTTCATGTGGGACCTGAAGATGCCCTTCTTCAGAGCAGATATTCTGGAAAGAGCATTGATTATGTAAAGATATTATACACACATGCATGCATCCACACATATGTATTCATGCATGCACACACGCACGCACGCGCGCGCACACACACACACACACACACACACACACAATTAACCTGCACTAGTTATGTAAGCGCGTGACATTTGAAAAAAAAGGGGGGGGGGGGGGCGTGGCCTTATATAACACTGAAATCAACGATCGAGGGGGAACAGCGAATGTTAGCGTACACAGCAACCATATCATACTGAGCGAAATATGATATAAGTCCCATTCCGACCACATGGTAACAATAAGGATCTATGAATTAAACGTTCTGGTTTTCCTGTGACACAGAGAAAACTCAGACACGCCACTGCAGTTGATACAGATCACGAGTCGAAACTCTACGCGTACTAACTAGGATGCCACAGTGAAAGGAATGACCGAACGACAACGATAACCGAATTCGCTCGAGGACAATTCTATTTACAGAGCTATGCAAGCGCTACGCAAAGCGTGGCTTTGACTTTGAGGAAGGCGAGGGCATCAAATACTGTAATGATGGAAAATATTCACTTACCCAGAAAGGACTGTCCTCGCAAATGACATTTAGTCCTGAGGTCATCTTGGAGGCTTTACATCCCGATCAAAAACATCGAAAACGCGGGAATATTACAGGCGTTGGGTAGACGTCGGCGGAGGTGACAGTTCCTAGCGATTCTGTCACGAGACCGCGCACAGATGCACGCCGAGTACTTCCAACACAAGCACATGACATGGTTGCTATATATAAACTTCTCGTTGAGTCTCACCGTGGCTCACAGTTCCGGTGATCTCTCACCGGTGAAGTTCCCTGCTTCAAGTTCAAGGTCCTACAAGCCCGTAGAACGTACGATCGTGGTTTTGTCTTCGAGCCAGCGAAAAGTTTTTAGTGTGTTTTATGTCTATGAAAACACATGATGAGCTCCAACAATATTTTTTTTCAAACGAGGCAAACAGGCTGAACACCGGGTGGGAGGAACATGTGCAGTCGCTATTTTTGGAAACCTAAATTTCCCACAACTTCCGCTAGCGATTTTGGTTTCTCATTGGTTGGTTTATTCCACTCGTGATGTCTTTTCGATGCACATGTTTATCTATGTGCTAGTTGTTTGGGGTTTTTAATACGTGTTTGTCCTAGTGTGGTTATAGAAAAAAAAGGTGTCTACAGTAATTGTACATACATAACACACCAAACCGGCAAATGGTGACCTAGTGATTATGTAATCGAACCCAGCCGAAACTTTTTTAATGTTATGAAATACGAATCTATCAGATTACACGTACAACAGTAAAATGTAAACGCGAATGAATTCCGGGTTTTCTCTCCGATTTTGATCATTCAGATTTGCGCTGCTGTGAAAGTTGTACTTTTTCACGTGAGGTGATGTTATTGCTGCAGCTGAGTGACTTTTAGGGCTACAAGAAATGACACAACCTGGAAAAGTGGAACTGTTCGAGAAGTCCATCATTTTCTATGTTAATTATGACATCCGTTTCCGCTACTTTTTTTTCGTCTGTCACAGTTCTGTGCTAGTATGCCACTCATTTCGATGGAGTGCTGGTTACGCTGATTCATAAATACAATACTTCTTTTTTTCACTCTCTCAAGCTGTGTGACGGGGTAGGTAAAGAACGAGCGAAGACGAGCGAAACGAGCGAAACGAGCGAAGGTTGATAAAGAACGAACGAAAGCTATCGAGGTCGCGAAGATCAGTTCTATAATAATTAATGGTCCTGATTGATGTTGATATTATTAAAAATGCCAAGTATGATATTTTATTTGTCGAAAAAATGTCGACATTGAGCATTCACCTCGGCGCTGCACTTCCTGTTAGGCCCGTTAACTCACGTGGGTTGCATTCATCTCAACGCGAGCGAAGGGACAACAGCCCACTTCTGATTAGATCTACTTTTGTGGTTTATTTCATTCCTTTGTGGTTTATTTCATTCTTTGTTTTTCTCCCCTTTGTATTTTTTCGTTTGATTAGAATAGATTATCGTCTTTATAAATTTCATTGTATGGTGTAGAATTTATGAATTGTCCACTTGTATAAAAATATATATTTTTTATATTCGTCGCATGCATGAGAGTAAATTTTATTTTGGTGGGGGTGGGGTGGGTGTTGGTGGGCGGGGTTGAGAGTATGGAGATCCTTTGTTTTGTTGTGTTCATAAATCTTAGTTAAGGTCACAAGATGAGAGTGATACACGTATACATAATTGTACACGCAAGATTGTGTGATTGAGTTTTAACGGAGTTGCTTCCCTTGACCCTGACCCCCCCCAACTCCACGGGTCAAACGGCTGGACAAACACCCGTCATATATCCGGACTCCACTGTAGTAGGGCCTAGCTGAGGACGATGGGGGAAAATGGACTTTTCTTCTTCTTTTTTGCATATTTGAGGGTGAAAAAGTAAAAAATGTTAAATTTCCTTATGCCTGCTCGTATTTTGGGGCTTCGCTCGTCTTCGCTCGTTTCGCTCGTCTTCGCTCGTTCTTTACCCAGGCCCGATAAATTTCCCTTGGGACAGAGGACAAGATGGAAACTTCCAGAGCAGCGAGATCCCCAGTTATCAGTATGTCGGCCCTGTCCTCCTGACATTCTCGTGGAGAGGGTGAGTGGGGTGGGTGGGGGACACATCTGGATAATGACCCCAGATGATGCATGGTCAGCCGTCTAAAATTAAGTGGCCAGTCACACTGTGGGATGATCATTTGCCTTGCCATAGGACAGGCCGGGTATACCTGGAATCGAGCCCGCTCTCCAGAGCTACTAGGCTTGTTCAGGAGGCGCAGCGCTGCAAAGCGCTGCTCAGCGCTGCATGTGATTCACTCCTGAACAGCAATTTTGGGGCGTGATTCACTCAGCGCTGAGCAGCGCTCTGCATCACAGATCCGAGGTGATTCACACGATTTTGCATCATTTTCAAAATGGCGTCTTCGATCCCGCACTGGCCGTCGACGCGTAAAATAACCCTCAGAAACATCATTTTGGGACTGGAACTTATTTGCCCCAAGCGCCCTGTATGCGCGAGTAATGGCAAGTAAGGATGACACAGTAGTGGACTTTATTCATGCAGAATACATTTAAACGTGCATAAACGATGTCTGTGGCAAAGAAAACACTTTCTTCGCGTCTATCAACACAACATGGGGCGCAGAAGATTTACCTCACCTTTAACAAGTGAAGCGCTGCACAAAATCTGTAGGTGTTCAGGAGAGGCAATTTAAAGAGCGCTCAATTGCCAACATGAAACGCTAATGCAGCGCTTTATACTCCTGAACAAGCCTAAGGTCAAACGCCACAGACTGTTCCCTCAATGCTCTCGATCTGTAGTGTCCTAGGGGCGGACGAGGGGGGGTTTCCGGGGTTTCCGGAAACACCCCCCCCCCAAAAAAAAAAAAAATAATAATAATAAATAAATATATATGTCGATTTTTTTCATCAAAATGCGTCAGATTAGACCATTTTGCAGCTTTCTCTCTCCCCCCCCCCCCCCCCCCCCGATTTGATGTGCCGTTTGAGCACTTTGCGCGTTCACAGTTCCCCCGACCCCCCCCCCCCCCCCCCCCGGTTCCTAAAAATAGTTTGGAAACCCCCTCCCCCCCAAAAAAAAAACAAACTGATCCGCCCCTGCTACCTATATTTCTCTTACAAACCTAGCAGAATGCCCCATCTGCTGCTTCTGCCATCGCCCTCAGGAACCTTGTTTCTGTCTCTTGAGGAGACTGAGCCGCCTTCAGGCACTGGGAGTCGAGACAGACAGGCAGGCAGACAGAGAGACAGACAGACAGACAGACAGACAGACAGACAGACAGACAGACAGACAGACAGACAGACAGACAGACAGACAGACAGACAGACAGACAGACAGACATATAGATACATAGATAGATAGATAGATAGATAGATAGATAGATAGATAGATAGATAGATAGATAGATAGATAGATAGATAGATAGATAGATAGATAGATAGATAGATAGATAGATAGATAGATGATAGATAGATAGATAGATAGATAGATAGATAGATAGATAGATAGATAGATAGATAGATAGATAGATAGATAGATAGATAGATAGATAGATAGATAGATAGATAGATAGATAGATAGATAGATAGATAGATAGATAGATAGATAGATAGATAGACGAACAAACGAATGATTGACCCGACTAACTAAACAAACAAATAAATGAACGACTAAATAAGCGAATAAATGAATGAATGAATGAATAAATAATGGATAAATAATAAACACATGAACAAGTATTGTTGTTGGTATTTACGTTTGTTATTTATTTATTGATCTATTTGCTTGTTCGCTTTTTCGTTTGTTCATTAATTTGCTCAGTCGTTTATTCAATTATCTTTCTATCTATTTAGTGATCTTATTTATTGATTGGTTGATTTATATACCAACTATTTATCTAGTTATATGTCTGTCTGTCCGTCCGTCCGTCCGTCCGTCCATCCGTACGTCCGTCCTTCCGTCTGTCTGTCCGTCCGTCCGTCCGTCTGTCCGTCTGTCTGTCCGTCCTTCTGTCCGTCCTTCCGCCCATTTATTTATTTACGTCATTCAGGTGCTATCGCCCGTCAACTTGAATGGCCCGCCTACTTTGCTGATTTTCCCGTATCCCTCTCCTCGGACTAGTCCCCAAGTGCAGCCATTTATCGGAAGTCTATCCCAGACGACTAACTTACCTTTCACGACACAGTCCCGAACAGCCTGTTCCAACTACAAAAGTGCTAAGTTAGGGGTGTTTGTCATGCAATATGCGAGGGCGTTTCCACGAGCGCAACGGCATATTTGTCAGCACCGCCATCTTATCTGTCCTGCAGCTGAGACGCTCATTGCTGTCGGGTACCATTCCACCGTGTGGGACTCAAAGAGAGGTCTACTACGCACTGACTGACCTCCCTGGCATCAAGCCCGTCATTCAAGGGGACAAAAACAGCCACTATAAACACACAGTAACATGACCCTAAACACCAGGCTGAGATCGTGGGATATTTGTCACCCCTGAAGCTTTACTTCCTCTTTGTTGGATTTGCATCTTCATCCATGCGCGAGACTTTTCCTATACTGGCTGTAGAAGCAACACTGTAGTGACTGTAGATGTAAAACTCTATTGACTGTAGAAGCGAAACTCTACTTACGGTAGATGTAAACTTGATTGTAGAAGTAAAACTATACTGGCTGTTGAAGTAAAACTATACTGGCTGTAGAAGTAAAAATGTACTGACTAGAAATGAAACTCTACTGGATGTGGCAGGCGCGGATCAGTTCATTTGGGGGGGGGGGGGGGGGGGGGGGGTTTCTAAGAGCGGGGAGTGGGTGGGTGGGTGGGTGTTAAAGGGTTCAACCGAAACGTGATAGCGCGGGTGGGGTGGGGTGTTTCAGTGCTCATCCGAAACATGAAAGCGGGGGGGTGGGGTGTGTTTCCGTCTAACGACCCGTTTTCAACCACGTGATACGCACGTTGCCGTCCGCCATGTTTCTACCCTAGCCACACGATCTGCCATTGTTGATACTGTCATACTGTGCATCCTTCTGACGTGATTGTAGTTCATTTTCGATCGTTTAGCGTGATGTAAACCATCAAATGTCCAACTTTTCAAAGAAAGAAGAGCCTGTACCTTATAGGGCAGGTCTTCCAAGCGACGTTAGATCCCGATATGACCAGAAAACTGCTGTTATTGGAATTGATCCGTACACAGT
>JAWQFJ010020916.1:25000-28604 GCA_034096865.1 Theodoxus fluviatilis | reverse complement strand
GGTATCAATAGATAGGGCTTGCTTTGACCTATATACCACTTGTAGCTAAGGTCGCCATTCTCAATAACGTGGGAGAACATTGGGAAAATGTGAAAAATGACTGTTTTTGAGACCACATTTATGGCTCCTGTGACCTTGACCTTGAAGCAAGGTCAAGTCACTATGTATGTTTTTTGAGGCCTTGTTATCATACACCATCATGCCACATTTGGTGTTGATAGACTTAATAGTCTCCGAGAAAAATCCAACGTTTAAGTTTTTACGCCCGGACGCCCGGACGGACGCCCGGACGGACGGACGGACGGACGGACGGACGACACGGCTGAGTACATAGACTCACTTTTGCTTCGCATGTGAGTCAAAAAGACAATAAGGCACCATCCCAAACAGTTCTAATTAATTTCACTTCATATCAGCGGATCTCACAGCCTAAATCACCGTTCTTATATGCCATATGACCTTTATCAAGTCCCGATTTTATTCCCGAGCACAATGCACCGAGTCCTGCGCCGCGCCAGAAAGACTCTCTCCGTAGCCAGGCATATTCCGAGTTTCTGGCTTCGCTCGACAGCTCTCGTCGTCAGCCAATACGGACAAAATATATCATGCCGTGCTTTTTCTTTCAGAGACGGGCAGGGCTCACTATTTCTTTTCTTGCATGGGAAAAATAGAACGAGATAGTCATCGATCGAAAACAGAAACCTACTGCCCACCGTCTCCCCTTCTCTATGCCGCGCTCTCGGGCCACGCTTCAATGTCGGTCGTAAACTTCCAGCAGGGCAATGCTTTGTGCTCTATTCCATTTCAGACTGTATTACATGTGTGCGTAGACCTACGGGCGCAGAGAAACCTTGGGACATGAATAACACTGGACTGGTTGTGTGGCCAGTATGGCGCCTGAACAAAGACATTGATAGGAGCGCGTTCATTACCAGCGCGTCCGCTGGGGGTGGGGGGTGGGGTGAGAGGGATGAGGGAGGGGGGGGGGGATAAGGGGGGTTGAGATCCGCGCCTTCCAAAGACATCCAATGAAGGAACGAAAAGGTGAAGGACCAGAGGACGGGAATTTGTTCGTTTTGAGAGAGAGAGAGAGAGAGAGAGAGAGAGAGAGAGAGAGAGATGGATTCAACAGATCACCATTTAGATCAGCTTTCTGCGAAGCAATGTTTGTAGGATCAAAAACTCTCTAGTGGTTTCATGTTATCCGAGCAAAGTTGCCACAACACTCTAGAGTGCGAGGAGGAAGTCCTTAGAACAGTTGCTGTCACCATCAGTTATCAAGTGCCTTGGGCACCGTTCACAATACAGGGCCGAATTCATATACTGACAGAAAAAGTTTCCTCCTTTGTCACCATTAGATATGAACAGCGATGCGCATATATACGTCAAGAGCTGAAACAGACTAGCAATACAGTATCCCATTCGCCATGAAATGCTTCGGGCGGTTTTATCGAAAGAATTGTCTCGAAAGGCTCTTGCGGAACGAACGTGCTTCAAATGATCATTCCAGAGAAAAGCAAAACAGTCCTTGTGATACAGTTTCTACTTTCCCGTCAACTCGCTTGCAACATGGAGGAACATTGCCTCCAAACATAGTCACATAAGAGTGCGAAATCCAAAAGAATAAATCGCCATTTTGGTGACTCATTACAGGGCGCCTGCAGAAAATTCCGTTTTGTTGAGCCTTTTGGCATTCCCGACAGCATGATATACTTGTTCAACCTTAGACACTCCCGCACTGAAGATCCATATGCACTGACACGTCATCACTTCTTGTCCAGACAGAAATGCACATCCGGGCAAGTGATGGGACTGCAGCTGCTCCTCGCAAATGCTGCAGTAAGGAAATGCTCGGTTTAGAAGGGCGGCTGTACAAAACATTAAAACCCACACAAAAAAGAGATGCCTCAATGGCGTTAACGAATTTTGCAGTAAGGCTTCAAATACTCTCTACTATTTTGCACATCTGCACACAAAACGTGAACACATCCGCTGGAACGCAACTCCCCCAGATTCCACGTACTGAACATTGCACACATTTGTTCACATTCCTGTACAAAGCAGTCTTGTACAGTCAGGTGGTGATAAAAACCGAATAGATCCGTTGGAATGTCCAACCTCAAAGACCGATGGCCTCGAGTGAAAGCTTGGGAACCAATCCTCACATATCCCGATGTGCAGTTCCTGTCTCGAAAAAGTTAGCGTTCATCGTTAATCTGAAACAACTTTGGTAATAATCCCATGTATCCATCTTCCGCTCCACTGCACGACGACTGTTCAAACGACGAAACAGACGACTAATAAGATGAACTCAGCAGGCAATAATCCAATGACTTCTCTGTTGGAAAAGTGATGTCAAGAAAGAAACAATTCATTTTTCAACCTTAATTGTAAATCATAAAGAAATCTAAACAGTCAAACAGCAACAAAATACACCAGAAACGATCTGACCAACTCAGGGCAACGGCAGGTCTGTTCTGGTGGCAGGTTTCCAGTTACATCCGGGAAGCGGCTTTTTCATTGCTGTTTCTCACAATTGTCGTCCTCAGCCCTGCCAGGTCCCCGTTTATGTCTGGACACCTACTCAGAAGCAAGGCCACACCGTCTCTTCAGGGAACATATGTAACCTGAGCAGCACAGCAGCGTTGTTAATGTCCTTCCTCACTCGTGGCTTCAGACCACACTTCTATGGTCGCAGAACAGTAAAGACGTTTGGAGTACCCCTTCTCCGGCGTGTGTTGGAGTTGTCACAACAATTTCTCACTTGCACATGTGTGTGTTTATGTGTTTGCACGCGTGTGTGTGTGTGTGTGTGTGTATGTGTGCGTGTGTATGTGTGAGTGTGTGCGTGTGTGCGAGCGCGCAAATGTATGCATGCATGGATGGGCAGGCGCGCTGTTATATCCATGCGTGGTTGTGGGCGATCGTATGTTTGTTATAATGCACGGGTGTTACTGTGTATGCATGTGTGCACTTGCAAGGAAATTCAAGACAGCAATCCGTGGGCAATATTGCATCTGTGCTCACATCATGCATGACTGCACCATCGTGAAAGTGGCTGTGAGCGAGGCTCGAAGTAAATGCATACGTGTCCGAGTAGAAACCCCCCCATGACCCAAATCCTCTACAAAGGTGAGCATTAGCAGAGCAGAAGCCAAGCAGCAAGAGGGAGAGCAGTTGGCGGGGCTTCACAGACAAGCGGAAGTTGAATCGCGCCAGGGCGTAGACTTGCAAATCCACACAAGCATGACGACTTGCCGACTGGTTCCGCTTCAGGGCGTGTGAACGGGTGGACGTGTCACTCATTCTACTCTGCAAAACTGCATTAGAGGGCGGACAAGGAAGATTCGATAGTACAAAAGTAGACAGTCACACTTTGATCTCAGCTTGCTGCAGTTGCTGCTGCACTCGGGTCCAGTAGGTGTCGAATGCTCTGCTGCCGGATTAGTCTCTGCCTCACTCACCCTCTTCTTTCTCCTTCCCTTCTCATTCATTAGATCTCACCTTCGCTCACTCATTCGCTCACTCGTTTCTTTACTTGTTCGCTAGTTCACTCATTCACTCGCTCGCTCGCTCACTCATTCACTCACACAGACACACACAC
>JAWQFJ010020916.1:10000-15000 GCA_034096865.1 Theodoxus fluviatilis | reverse complement strand
GAGTCGGTAGCCTTCCCTTCCGCACTACTCTAACCAACAGTCCGGTATGCAGTCTGCTCTGATGAATCATTTCTAGAATCGGACGGGTCAACGGGCGGTGAAGCGCCGAGTTCCTTCTCGTCGGCACGTGACGAGGTTGCAGACGGCTCGACAGATCCGCTGGTTACATCGATGCTGTTCAAAGCACTTTGCAGGGAAAGGAGACTCCTGCTCTGGTTTTCCTCTAGATCTTTCCTGAATTTCTCCAGACGCTTCTGTAGCACTTCTGGTGTTACCTCTTCGCTCTCCTCATCACACTCATGAACTGCCTCCGTTTCTCCAGGATCTTGCACAGCATCGGAGCGGCGGCGGTTGCATTACATCTATCCTCTGATACGGCAGCCACACACACACACACACACACACACACACACACACTTTGGGAGTGTGAACTTCGTGGTTCCTTATCTGCACGTGCAGGTCGAGCTTCGCCTGACACAATTTCCAATACAGTAGGTTCTTTATCAGTGTGTACGTCACTAATAATGTCTGACTGAATTTGATTGGAAAATGTGTTCGCGGCATTTCTCAGCTCCGATCAAGTAAAGATATACCCTGACCTTTGTTGGGATTGCATTTGGCGCAGCTGGTCTCGTCAACGTTGACTCGTGGGCTTGTGTCGCCAGTGCCCAGTGCTGGTGTTTGCAAGTGGCAGGCCGTCCTCTGGTTTGAACCAGAGAATGACGACCGTTGTTGCGCCTTCTCCGACTATTTTCGAAGACGTGAGCCCCTGAGAGGAGGTGAGCCGGTGTCTTGAGGTGAACGACTCCTCGAGTACCGTATTCAAAACCCCACCCTCGCCACTCCCTTACCACCACTTGGCCTGAAGGAGGAGTTTCCCTCCGAAAGCTTGCCAATTCTCTGCGCCTTTCAACGCCGGGCTCGACGCCATTGCCAAAGATTCCAACAGCGGACTCTCTGCGCTCTACGACGCTGGGCTTGACGCCATCGCCACATAGAGTCAAGCCACTTGCTCCGCCTACAAGTGCTGTCAGCCCTTCCACAAACGGCCCTCTTCAAGGCCTCTATTTTTCTCGAGAGAATACAATTAGTCAGACTCCGGTCGTTCTTTTTCTTTTTCTTTTCCTTGTGAACCCCTGAGTTTGGACGAGACTTGTAAATGCGGCTTCCGTGGCAGCTGGTGGTCCAGTCACATGCATCGTCGCTTGATAGTTAACGAGAACTTTCTACTGTGGCAGAGGAGCCAGAGAACATGTCCCCTCTGCAATCCAGAGGCAGCCCACAAGAAGGAAGAGATACATGTACATGGAGTTAGAAAGAGACAGTTAGGGTATACAAGAGAGAGAGAGAGAGAGAGAGAGAGAGAGAGAGAGTGACGGGGTTGGGTGCCTGGGTGGGGTGGGGTGTTATGGGGGTAAGGGTTTCAAAAGTGGGATTAAGGGGTAAGGGAGGAAAAGGGTAACGTTAGGGAGGGAATTGGGAAGAGAAGGGTAAAGGGGGGGGGGGGGGGATAATCAACGGCAGAGTGGTGGACAAGGCTCTCTCCGATCACAGTATCATCTTTCTGGAGGTAGAGCTAGAGGTAGAGAGGCGACAGAAGATGACATATCGGAGCATGAACCTCAAGCACGTCGATTTAGCCGCTCTAAAAACAGACATGCTCGGTTCAGATCTCTTTCGCCTGGTTCCCATGAACAACGAGGAACATACTGAACTCTTCTTGTCTACATTGAAACGCCTCTTGGATCGGCACGCCCTAGAAGTGACAAAAGTGGAATCTATCACACCTGACTCTCCCTGGTATTAGGATGACGTCCACCTTGCAACAATTCAGACCAGGTAAGCTGAACGACGCTGGATATGATCAAACCTCGCCGTCTTCAGAAAAATATGCAGGTTGAGAAAAACAATATCAAAAAGGTGACTCGTCATGCAACATCCAAGTATTTTCAGCAAGAAATAGACGAACGTTTCAGAAATCCAACAGCCTTGTCACAACTGCTTTCAAAACGTATGTAACATCGACGTATCTCCATTTCCATCAGTGGCGGCTGATGAAAACATGGCGGATGTGTTCATGAACTTTTTACCGACAAATTGAGCGAATCAGAAACGCTATTCCAATACCTCAACATGATGGCCAAGTCTCGAGAGATCAGTGCTGCAAGTCTCGAGAGACCAGTGCTGCAAAACATGCTGTGAGTTCTCCATGTTCTCGCCTGCTGATCTCCAAAAAAGTTATTGCAAAAATGAAACTAACGACATGCGAACTAGACTATCCCAACGAGGCTACTTCTTCCTTGCATGGAGATGGTTTTACCTGACATCACAGACATCGTCAACCACTCCTTAAAATCGGGCTAGTTCTCAGCAGCACTGAAGATGACTGTTGCACAGCCTCTTCTGAAGAAACATGGCTTGGACAGCAGCAATTAGGCAAACTATCGTCCAGTGTCCAACCTAAGTTTTATTTCAAAGAGAATCGAGATAGATGTGTTTGTAAGACTATGGGACTAATTGGAGAGCAACAATATACTGCCAAAGTTCCAGTCTTCATATAGACCTGGTCACAGCACCGAGACGGCTCTTCTACTGGTCTTGAATGACCCCCTGGGTGCTATCGACGTCGGGCAGGTGGCTGCGGTTGTACTTCTAGACTTCTCAGCAGCCTTTGACACCATGGACCATGACATACTCATTAATCGACTTGCAAACCTTGGTCTGTCATCGATGGTTCTGAGGTGGTTCAAGAGTTTCTTGGAGAACAGAACACAGAGTACTGGTGAAAGGTTCGACTTCGAAAAAGAAGAAAGGGTACAGAAGTAGTCATTTATGAGGAAAAGGGTGGTGTAAGGAGGAGAAACAAGTGGAGGGATCGAAGAGAAAGTACGGAGTGGGGGAGTGGGAAGATGGGGGAGAGGGAGAGAGTAAGGCAGGGGAAGGGGAATTAATGGGGAAGAGAGGATACGAAGGAGAGGCGAGGAAGGAAGGAGTGAAGATGAGGAAGCAAGGAGGAGTAAGGGTCGAGAAACATGGTAGTGATGATTTCATGATATTGTGAATGGAAACGTAGGGGAGAGAGAGAGAGAGAGAGAGAGAGAGAGAGAGAGAGAGAGAGAGAGAGAGAGAGAGAGAGAGAGAGAGAGAACGAAGGAACGAACGCTTTATTGGGTCGGCCTCTGGCCTTTTCCAACGCAAAGCAAGCAATACACATTAAGCATATGGAAATACATCAGGTGGAACATCTGTGCCGACATCGCATCAAATATGCATGTCTACCTATTCATCCAAAAAGAAAGCGTTACATTCTGGTGAATTTACAGTTAAATCTCTTCGAGTGAAGGCTTTGTACAGATAAACACTTGCTGCTCTAGTTAGAGTGTCGTTTTCATTGCTTAAAAGAGTTCTTTTATTGAATTTTCAATAGGTGGCACAAGATGTAACAACAGGTACCGTTCCCTCAAGTCCTGCAGAGCAGGGCATTCCAACATAAAATGAAATTATCCTCCTCTTTTTCTCTACATAGTGGATATTATTATTACTATTATTATTAAATCATTCTTATACCGCGCGATACTCCCACTCAGTGAGACTCAAAGCGCTTCAGCCGATGTCGAGGCTGCCTCTCAGTGTGTAGTGTCTCAAGTCAATGAGACCAGTGTCCTGCTGCCAAGGGCGCAGACACACTGTTTTCCACAAAGGAGAAATTGTGCGTGCTGGGTGTTTTTACTGTGGCCGACACCCACCCGTCGAGGACATGAGCGTCAGGATCTTTATAGTGCGTGATTTTGATGTTGTGAATGCGTATCACACACTAGACCTCGGTTTATTAAGGTCTCATCCGAAGGACCTGGGGAGAGGCCCTGAGGAGGGCCGTTTGGTAGCCCTAAAGAGGGCCATTTGGTACCCGGTTTCACTCCTGGGTGGGGAGAAGCAATGGGAGTTAAGCATCTTGCTCAAGGATGCAATTCTGGGGACCGCGCAGCTTCGAACGCCGCACCCACTGTCCGCAAGCGGCTGTAGGTCCAGCGCGCTAACCACTCGGCCACTTCACCTCCGATACAACAAGTCATGTGATTGCTTCATATATCTACGTCTATGGATGTACAAAGTGGTGATGCCCTTTCTAAAGCGGACGAAAACATATCTGAAAACCTTTTTATCGATACAACTTAGGTACTTTTCTAATACACAATGATTTTTTAAAATTTCTTTGTAGAAAATATAGTTACTTCCGTTGGTTTTCCATCCATTGAATACAGAAATGATCTATAAGTCTATCTCGAAGGCACTAAATGAAGAAACGATCATTGGCAGTGGACTGGTCCATCCAAACACCTTCAAAACCAAACTTGACCAACAAATCCTTTACCATCATAGCCCATGAGACGCAATTGTGAGGAAGACTACACATCATACGATAAACTCCTTTAAGTATTCTGTCATTGTCCACCTTCAGAATCTTCAGCCAGTACTTTATACTCCTTAAAGCAGCATTAATGTACAAAGGATAGCGTCCTCTTTTACCATAGCACATTAAATTGGGGGTTCTTGGTGATACATTCAAAAATGACTTTAGAGCGTGCAATGCGGAGAAGATTTATCTACGCAGAGAGTTGAAATAATGAATGTAAGAGGTGTGCATTCCAGAAGGAAAGGTGAGGAAGAGAGAGAGAGAGAGAGAGAGAGAGAGAGAGAGAGAGAGAGAGAGAGAGAGAGAGAGGGGGGGGGGGCGAAGAAGGGCAAAAAATGAGTGAGAAAGGGTTACGTAGGAATGAAGCTGAGTGGCAGAGAGAGCTTGTGTAACAAGTACCACAAAGGCACACTTTCCTTGAATTCAGCCGTTCACGCCGTTTTTTTAAATTAGTGACCTCGTCATCACTGCTTCATGACATTTTGCGTCACATGATTACGAAAGCAAAAAGAGGGCAAATGAAAAAACGACGCGCAAGTCGGGCGACCTAATTTTCAGGTTAAAGGTTCAGTATTACACAATCATT
>JAWQFJ010020916.1:0-5000 GCA_034096865.1 Theodoxus fluviatilis | reverse complement strand
GTGGTGGTCCCTATGCCTGTGTGGTGCTCCCTAAGCCCGTGTGGTGGTCCCTATGTTCTTCGAGTTGGTCTCTCTACCTTCAGGGTTGTCCCCATGCCCGTGTGGTGGTCCCTATGTTCTTCAAGTTGGTCTCTCTACCTTCAGGGTTGTCCCCATGCCCGTGTGGTGGTCCCTATGTTCTTCAAGTTGGTCTCTCTACCTTCAGGGTTGTCCCCATGCCCGTGTGGTGGTGTCGCGAGCAGGTTGCAGGTTTGGGGGGGTTAATTTTCGGGGTCGTGAACTTGTATGTGCATGCTCGGCGTGTAGTGTGTTGGTAGCGCGTTAGCGCGCTCCTCGTCCGTGCTTTTCGCTGTGTCGCGGGAGTGTTGACGTGGTGAGTGAACTCTGTGCGCCCTCGCACGTGAATTGCGAGGCCGAAAGGAGTGAACGCACCTCTCCTTGGGTTTTGGAAAAGATGGGTTTTGGAGAGTCAGATGTTAACTTGTGAGCAGTGAGGCAACATCGCTGTTGTGGTGTTTGCCGGAATTGTGGTGCGACCGCTGTCGACCCAGTGCGTGGTGTGGCTACTGCCAGCCTGGAATAGTTGGCGACTGTATTGTCATTGTCGGCGTAGGCCGAACAGAACCATCACCAGGGGAAGGGCCGATTTTTTTTCCATGTGAGTATTTGTTGTGTGTAATTGTCTTTGTGTAAGTATTCACTAGGTTGTTAGTCTGCTGTTCTAGGGGTGGGTGGGAAGTTAGAATAGGCAGTAGACTTTTAGAACTGTGCTTTTGTCGTTCATTCATTTGCCTTGTTCCCATCTCGCCTCATTTGCATCATTTCATGGTTCGTGGTAGGTTTAATTTTGTGCTTTTATTGTATGTGTAGGGATGACGCTTACGGAATATCGGCAGATTGGGTTACGTGACACCAAGTGGCTCTGCAGCATCTGCAAGGACAACAATTATGAAGAAATCTTGCATGTAGCTGCCCACTTCGTGTTAGAAGACGAAGCTGGACACTAACCACCTGCTGCATCAACACTGTCTGTGAGTGGCCATGGGGATGAGGAACCACCTGAGATTTCTGATGTTTCCGCAGTTGAAAGAGGTATGTTCAACACAAGTGTGTGTTGTCTCGTTGCTGTTCTATTATGATATTTTTGTGTGCACAATTCTCCAAATGTCACTCTTTTAGGTTTTTATGTTGTTATCATGGTGTTACTAATTATCTTGATAATGTTTTACATTTTCTGTTCCAGCCCTGCAATATGTGTCTCCAGCATCTCCAGATGATCCTGATATCTTAGGAGAGGACGTGGTGTTACGACACCACCGTCCTGGGTATGAGCTGGAGGAACTAGTTCCCTCGGAGGCCGAGTGCCCAGTGGAGGAATCTTGGCAGGTTTGTATTTCCATACGAAATATTTTTCATTAATATATTATTTACTATTACTTTACTTTATTATTTACTTCAGGTGTTTGTATTTTCCAACTATATAGTAAAATTATTATCAATCTAATCCTTATGGACTGAGCATTATGGATCATAATTATTAGAATTTCTTTGACTGTTGACTGAGCATTAAAGCCTGGATTTACATTTCAGGTCATTCCGAATGGCTCAAAGATGGGGCAGCCTCTACTTGTAGGACCTGGAGGTCACACATACACCATTAAAAGGCGAAATAAGACATCCACGAACTGGTGGTGCTCTATCCGTGGGTCACAGCGCCGCTGCCCAGCAACCATCGTCGAGCGGGATGGCACGTTTTCTGTTGGAAAACATGAACACGATCACCTGGGTAAGAACGTTTCTGATGTTTGAATATTTAACCCTAAATATCACATAAGTTTAAATTTCTAATATTATACATTGTTGATGTTTCAGGCAAACCTAATGCCCTGCTTCAAAAGACCGTGAGAGCCGAGGTGAGACGGAAAGCGCTGGAGAAGGAGTCCAAGATGAAATCTGGAGTCCAGCTGGTGGAGGACGCCCTGATAAACTACGGGCTGGCGGGTACAGAAGTCCTGCCAAAAATAGACAACGAGGTCCGGGCAGCGAATCGACTGCGAGCAGGCACCAGGCCCCTGCTCCCAACATCACTGGACTTCGAGGTAAACTCGTACAACGACATTAGAACTATTGTGACGACACAACCATTTTTTCCGTCATGGGTCTGTTTATAAGTCGACCGTCACATGGAAGCGCGAATACAACTACAAATAATGACTTTAATTGGCGTTGTCGTTGCATGCAAATTTTCTAATCTGTATCCATTTTGTTTTGCAGATCAATCTGGAGCAGGTCCCCAAGGATGTTTTAGTTTCAGATATCAACAAGGGGAATTGCCGCCACCTGGTGTTTGCCAGCCCACCCCAGCTGGAAATCCTAAAGAAGGCCAAACACATTTATATGGATGGAACCTTCAAAGTAGTGAGGAAGCCATGGACCCAGCTGTTCTCCTTGCACGCCCTCATAAAGTCTGGGGACCAGTTTTACAAGCAGGTGCCCTTGATATTCATCATCATGAGTGGACGCTCCAAGGATGACTACATTAAGGTGGGTTTTCTTAATATGCCAGAGTAAGGATCCATTGTAAGCATCAATGAGAAAGATGCATCTGAAAATCATTTCACTGTTTTCATTGGTTTTAATAATACTTGTCTTTCATCTGTATTTTTCATCTGTATTTCACCACTGGTTACATTGTACCCTAAAATCCCTCTAAAATCCCTATAATTTCTGTTGCAGGTGCTGCAAGCTGTCACTTCACTGTGCCCCGATTTCAGTCCTGAGGAAGTGATGCTGGACTTCGAGGCGGGACTGTGGGAGGCGGTCCGTGAGGTGTTTCCAGAGGCACGAATCAGTGGATGCACTTTCCACTGGTGTCAGGTAAGGCTTTATGAAACTTGTCAACTGAGACATTTTACTTCACTGTTGAGTTTGAGAAAACATCAACAGTTCATAATTATTATAATAACAATTATATAATTACTTTATCTTATGTAAATGATCTGTTTTCTCTTTGCAGAGCGTGTTCCGGAAAATCAAGGCAGTGGGCCTCCAGACTGCCTATGTCGAGCACGGAACTCTGCACCGTGCCATGAAGAAGCTCCTGGCCTTGCCACTACTCCCAGCAAAGGCTATCCCGGGAACGCTTAGCAGCCTAAAGGAGAAAAATGCCGGCAACGAATCTCTTGACGAAGTATTCCAGTACGTCCAGCAAACTTGGTAAGAAGGAGTTGTGTAATATTTATATTTTTTATTTTGGTAAATTGGCCAGTGTACTTTACCCTTTACCACCTGATGACGGGCTCTGTTGCTGTTGCTGTTGCTTTTGTTGTTGCAGGTGGATAAAAATCCAATCATTGATTGTGCGGTAGAAGTTATTTGATTGTCTTTTTGTTTGTTTTAGGTTGGGATCACTTTTCCCTGTCGATTCGTGGGCGGCTTTTGGGCGGGTGGTCAGGACCAACAATGACCTTGAAGGTTACCATCACAGGCTGAATCAGCGCGTCGGGGCTGCAAACATCAACCTCCACGCGCTGATTGAAGTGCTGGCAGTGGAAGCAGAGGTAAACACAATCAGACACTGATTTGTAATCAGGGTATTTTTGGTGCTGCAGCGTTAAAAACAAAAACATGTCTAATACATTAGTTTTACAATAAATTGCTGAATGGCGGGAAACACTAATTTGTCTGAATTTGGTTATGCCCCTGCAGACAACATTGTGTTTGTTGGTTTCAGATGGTCCCAATCCATGCACAGCTTGTGACGTCACACGCCCTGTCCTCTAAGGCAAGAGCAAAGACACACAAACACCAAGAGGAACTGTGGCGTCTGTGGAGGGCATATGACAAGGGAGATTTGGCACTAGAAGATCTCCACAGCAGCGTCACATGCTATTTGCCATTTTAGGCTACCTTTAGGCTGGACAGTGTATACATTGAAGTGGTTGGAATTGTCCATCCATGTTGTTTGTTCCTGCAGTTAGTGCATTGTATTTCTGTCAACAGCAAAGATTGTTTGTGCTGGTGCTGGTTGTGTGACAGGTACACATGGAAGTGTATGGCTGAGGCCTTTGAATGAGAGAGATGTTCACATTTTCTACATTTGAGAGTGTATTATATGATTTTCATAACCATCCTAGTTTGAATCTGCTGGACAGTGTATACATTGAAGTGGTTGGCATTGTCCATCCATGTTGTTTGTTCCTGCAGTTAGTTAGTGCATTGTATTTCTGTCAACAGCAAAGATTGTTTGTGCTGGTTGTGTGACAGGTACACATGGAAGTGTATGGCTGAGGCCTTTGAATGAGAGAGATGTTCACATTTTCTACATTTGAGAGTGTATTATATGATTTTCATAACCATCCTAGTTTGAATCTGCTGGACAGTGTATACATTGAAGTGGTTGGAATTGTCCATCCATGATGTTTGTTCCTGCAGTTAGTGCATTGTATTTATCTGTCAACAGCAAAGATTATTTGTGCTGGTGCTGGTTGTGTGACAGGTACACATGGAAGTGTATGGCTGAGGCCTTTGAATGAGAGAGATGTTCACATTTTCTACATTTGAGTGTATTATATGATTTTCATAACCATCCTAGTTTGAATCTGCTGGACAGTGTATACATTGAAGTGGTTGGAATTGTCCATCCATGTTGTTTGTTCCTGCAGTTAGTGCATTGTATTTCTCTGTCAACAGCAAAGATTGTTTGTGCTGGTTGTGTGACGGGTACACATGGAAGTGTATGGCTGAGGCCTTTGAATGAGAGAAGTGTATGGCTGAGGCCTTTGAATGAGAGAGATGTTCACATTTTCTACATTTGAGAGTGTATTATATGATTTTCATAACCATCCTAGTTTGAATCTGCTGGACAGTGTATACATTGAAGTGGTTGGAATTGTCCATCTATGATGTTTGTTCCTGTAGTTAGTGCATTGTATTTCTCTGTCAACAGCAAAGGTTGTTTGTGCTGGTGCTGGTTGTGTGACAGGTACACATGGAAGTGT
>JAWQFJ010020915.1:7500-17941 GCA_034096865.1 Theodoxus fluviatilis | reverse complement strand
CGTGTGAGTGCGTGTGTGTGTGCATGTGCGTGTGCGTGTGTGTGTATGTGTGTACGTGTGCGTGCGTGCGTGTGTGCATGTGTGTGTGTATGTGTGTGTGTGCGTGTGTGTGTGCGTGCGTGCGTGTGTGCATGTGTGTGTGCGTGTGTGTGTATGTGTGTACGTGTGTGTGTGCGTGTGTGTGTGTGTGCGTGTGTGCGTGTGTGTGTGTGTGCGTGTGTGTGTGTGCGTGTGTGTGTGTGTGTGTGTGTGTATGTGTGTGTGTGTGTATGTGTGCGTGTGTGTGTGTGTATGTGTGTGTGTATGTGTGTGTATGTGTGCGTGTGTGTGTGTGTGTGTATGTGTGTGTGTGTGTATGTGTGCGTGTGTGTGTGTGTGTATGTGTGTGTGTGCGTGTGTGTGTATGTGTGTGTGTGTGTATGTGTGCGTGTATATGTGTGTGTATGTGTGTGTGTATGTGTGTGTGTATGTGTGTGTGTATGTGTGTGTATGTGTGTGTATGTGTGCGTGTGTGTGTGTGTATGTGTGTGTGTGTATGTGTGCGTGTGTGTGTGTGTGTGTGTGTGTGTGCGCGTGTGTGTGTGTATGTGTGCGTGTGTGTGTGTGTGTGTGTGTGCGTGTGTGTGTATGTGTGTGTGTGTATGTGTGCGTGTGTGTGTGTATGTGTGTGTGAGTATGTGTGTGTATGTGTGCGTGTGTGTGTGTGTGTGTATGTGTGTGTGTGTGTATGTGTCCGTGTGTGTGTGTGTATGTGTGTGTGTGTATGTGTGCGTGTGTGTGTGTGTATGTGTGTGTGTGTGTGTGTGTATGTGTGCGTGTGCGCGCGTAAGCGCAGCTTTGTCTGCCTCTGTTTATTTTTCAATATGTCTCTCTCCGTCTTGTCTCTTTCTCTCTCTCTTCGTCTCACTCTGTTCCTGTCCCTCTGTCTCTCTGTGTGTATGTCTATCTCTCCTTCTCTCTGTCTGTCTATCTGTCTCTGTTAGACTGGTTGTCTGCGTGACTGCATATGTGTGTGTCTGTGTGTCTGTCTGTGTGTGTGAGCCTGTATGTCGGTGTACTGTGAATCTATGTGTCTGTGTGTCTGTCTGAGTACCTCTGTGTGTGCGTCTCTCTCTCTCTCCTTCTCTCTCTCTCTCTCTCTCTCTCTCTCTCTCTCTCTCTCTCTTCCTTCCGAAAACACAGCACTTCAAATTCACCTTGACCTCCCACTTTTCCATCCCATAGTGGTAATTATCCCCTTCACTCTCTTTTGTCTCCCTGACTAATCTTTCCATTCCTCTCCCATTCATCCTTGTCGTCCTTCCTTCCTCGTTTCCTCCTCCTTCTCTCGCAGTCATCCGCAGTCTTCTCCCGCACTCGCCCTCATCTCCTTCCTCCTCCCAGCATCCGTCATTCGTCCTCCTCCCTGCTTTCTCCTCTCCTCTCTTCTCCTCTCTAAACATCTTCCATTCTTCCTCCTTTCTCGGCCCTCATCTCCTCCCTTCTCTCAATGTCCTCCATTCTTCCTCTACCCTCCACCCTCACCACTGCCACTCCATCCCAGTGTCAGTAGAGGTCGCCACCAGATGGCGCTCCAGCCAATCTCCGTGCGTGCGCGAACCGTCCGCCTTCGTTCCTGCTGCCGCGCCTGGCGCTCTGCACATGAAAGCAATAATGAGACATTAGAGGTAAATCGCATGCCGATAAGCAACAATCGCTTTAGCGAAGACTTTGCCTGAGGTGAATGAGAGCACATTTGTCTCCTAAGCTTGAGGGGGGGGGGGGGGGCGCGGGGTTGTGAGTGGGTGGGCTGAGGTGGGATGGAGTGGAGAGACAAGAGTTGGGGATGAGAAGTGGGGAAGGTGGGTGTTCTGAAAGGAGAGAGATGGAGAGAGAGAGAGAGAGAGAGAGAGAGAGAGAGAGAGAGAGAGAGAGAGAGAGAGAGAGAGAGATGAGGAGGAGGAGGAGGAGGAGGAGGAGGAGGAGGAGGAGGAGGAGGAGGAGGAGGAGGAGGAGGAGGAGGAGAAGAAGACACTCAGAGAGACGGACACACTGATGGACGCATGGATCGCAAACTTATTGTGATACCGACTGATGCCGCCACAGACAGACGAAAATTCGAGGAATGTGGTACAACAGCTGAGAAGCTCGAAATGAAAAGTAATAGGAGGTGGAAAAGAATGATAATAATTTGATTTTCTAAAGGGGAATGAGGCATTGAGAATGATGGGAAATAGAGGCTTTTGGAAAGAAAGTTCGGGTGAGTAAACTCCAAAGACCTCTGGTGACCTTTTTGAACTTGGAGGTGAAGAGTGATCTTCTCAGACTTCATACGTATGCCATTAGAGACCTGAATGAGTTATTGGCAGCGATACCAACCCATCCAATCTCCACCTTTTACCGATAATCCTTAGCTAAGGGCGTGGCTATTTGTATACCTGAACCTTTATTCGACCTTCATAAGCTGCAGGGATTGAAGTTTCTCTATTTGGACTCATAACTGAGCAAACTCGTACAAAGTCCTATGACCGCTATGACTTTGAACTTCTAAGCTTGGCTGGAGAGAAGGAAGACGATGCTCATTTCCTGAAGACACCCTCAAACAGTCTGACACGTCAAGACGCTGAAAGATGAGTGATGATGCCATGTCCGAAGGGAGCGTTTGTTGCTTCCTTTATTAGCCACGCGGACGACTAAGAGGTTCTGTGTGATTAAGAAACTCTCCACTTCCTGCGTCAGCGCATTAAGTTTTCTCATGAAACTGGACTTGAATGACAAGACTGATCTTACCGTCGCAACCTTTGAGGTGTTCTTGTGATTCCTCTTACCTCTATTTGCACTTCCCAAAGCCCCACCCTGACTTTGTTTCTGCATGTTGTGTAATTACTTCATTAACTATTTATAACCATCCCACCTCAACGGCATTCATTGAAGAAAAACCTAGCAAGGAACAAAGAGAGTGGAGCGTGGTCAAACACTTTCTGAACTATTTGCTTGAACTAAAGGATTGGTCTCGCATTCAGTGCGAGATTGCAAACACGGTCAGAGCGACTGGAGGCTCTTGTCATCAGCTGGAAGCCCTGGCTGCTGGAACTATCGGGGCCTGCTGCAGAAGCTCAAGCGTGGGTGGCCTCAAGCAACCAAACAGGCACATGTCTGGGATAAATGACAAGACTCTTCTGTTGTTTCTAAAGCAGATGAAATATACTGCAGCTTAGAGGTAACGGCAGGATGAAAAAAACCGGTGTGGTACCATGGGTCTGGGTAGAGAGAGACTGCAGTTGAAGATGGAGGTAGAGGGAAGTGGGACTGGAGGGGTGGGGAGGGCTGATGGATGCGATGAGAGGGCGAAGGCCGTGAGGAGAGGTGAGGTGGACAGATTACAGAGAGAACAGGACCATCACAGAGGAACATCTGAAGGCTTAATGATCCGAGCTTCAGCTCGCGGAAATTGAAACAAATTCAGGCCTGGGTGTGCTGACGGACGCCCGTAATCAAGGCTAATGATTGCACTCCTGCCGAAATTGAGCTTTTTATTTTAAGAACCCTGTTAATGGCTCGCGCTGGGTGTCGATTATGTGCCAAGGGCTGACATTGTGCTCCTTTCTTTCTATCTCTTTCGCCTATTTTTTTCAAAATCACCCTTCTTGAGAATAGCGCAGAACCTTGTGCTCGAAAATCGTTCATCACTTGCCTGGAGCAAGCTGGAATCACGTGATCCGCGACTGGCTGTGACTTTCCAAGATGGAGAGCAAATATAGCTTAGTTGCCGTATTCATCACTGCCGCGACGCCATCTCTCTCTCTCTCTGTCTCTGTCTCTGTCTCTCTCTCTCTCTCTCTGTCTCTGTCTCTCTCTCTCTCTCTCTCTCTCTCTCTCTCTCTCTCTCTCTCTCTCTCTCTCTCTTTCTTGCTCTGTTTCGTCTGTATGCTTTCTAGGAGAGTCGCATTGGAAAGGCTTCCAGAGACGGGCCACACCAATGGACCCGTCCGAAAAGAGGGATGTGAGAAAGACAGCCAAGCTAGTGGGCCACACCAATGGACCCGTCCGAAAAGAGGGATGTGAGAAAGACCGCCAAGCTAGTGGGCCACACAAATTGACCGAACATAATCTTATTGGCTGCGGTTTTTACGAGATTTTTTCTCTCCAAATCTTCAAATTCTGTTGTCATATTGTGGGTAAATTATTGCAAATTCACTGTGGATTTACCGACCAAGATCGCTAGCCAATCAGATGATGTGGCCAGCCGGCTTGTGTGGCCCGACAGCTTGGCTGTCTTTCTCACACCCCTCTCCTTGGACGAGTCCACTAGTGTGGCCCGTCTCTGGAAGCCTTTTCGAGTCTACTTTGGCAGGAGACTGACACAGCGACACATTTTCAATCCCTGTTTACGTGCTGCCATCTGGTGGGTTGTTGATGCGTCATGGCTGCCCTCAACTCCGGTGCAGGCGGGCGTCAACGCTCGGCAGAGAAAAGTAAAAGAAAACAAGATCAAGCGACTAAAGGGACGCATGATATTGCGTTAGGGGTGAGGGTTAGGAGTAGGGGGTGGGATAGGGAGAGAGGGGAGGGGGGTTGGGGGGGGGGGTATTTGAGCGATGAAGTCTGCCAAGCGACGAGATGTTTTCATGTCGAGGTGATGACCCTCCCTCTTCCCCCAACTTCCTACAGACCAGGCAGCACCAGAGCGTGCACCGTCAGGAGAATCTGCACTGCATGCCAGCAGTTCAACAGCGTGCTTATGCACAGGCGTGATAGACTCTCCCTGACCCAACTGTAGTGGCTCTGTGTTTGCACAGGCGTGATAGACTCTCCCTGACCCAACTGTAGTGGCTCTGTGTTTGCACAGGCGTGATAGACTCTCCCTGACCCAACTGTAGTGGCTCTGTGTTTGCACAGGCGTGATAGACTCTCCCTGACCCAACTGTAGTGGCTCTGTGTTTGCACAGGCGTGATAGACTCTCCCTGACCCAACTGTAGTGGCTCTGTGTTTGCACAGGCGTGATAGACTCTCCCTGACCCAACTGTAGTGGCTCTGTGTTTGCACAGGCGTGATAGACTCTCCCTGACCCAACTGTAGTGGCTCTGTGTTTGGAGACCATCAAGCGTCGTCATCAACGTTATATACGTAAATCTAAGAGAAAATGGTGAGTGAGTGTGAGGTGTTGATATTTCTGCTTGATTCGTTGATGCTTGTACTGATGTTCCTTGTGACCTAATACGGGTTTTGGCCATCCGCTTGCTGTTGTGCGTGGGTCTGGCTCAGTCTTCCATGATGGTGTGAACGCATAGTTGAGTCTGATCTGACCCTGTCCCGATGCACTCTGGTAGCCTTTTTGCTGCCTGGGGCTGCGTCTGGCTTAGCTACTGGAGCGGGCCCCGAAAACCCAGCACAGGGGTTCCAGCTGATGCGGAGTACTGAGCGGCTCAGGCTGAATACACATTTCAATCCTCAAGTTTGCATTGAAGTGCTTCATGTGGCTAGTATCTGATCTTGATTTCTGAATACTTCGTCAGGAATAAGGACCATCTCCTTACAATCACACCATTTCGCTGGAATTACATATGTAACTCAGTCACAAGAATTACACGGACAATACATTTCTGCCAGGTAGTGAGGCACAGGTAGAGGTTCTGTGCAGTAACCACGATGAATCATCAACTGAGAAGGGGGGTATCATGCGATAGGTGCTATGTGTAAACGGTCTCACTATCTTTCCCCACTCTCACCCCCTTTTGCTGTGAGCACTTTTTTTTTTTTTGGGGGGGGGGGGGGGGGGGGGGTTGGTTTAGTATTTTTGTTTGCAGCATTTTAAGCACAGCCTTGATCTTGTTGAGCATTACCTCGAAAACATGTCTGAAGAGAACGAAGCGCTGAAATAGTCAACACAACACCATTTAAAGGAGCCAGAAATCTCCAAGAGCTCTGAACATTCCCTACCCCCAAGTTCTCACGTCTTCTCCCCAGACAGCTTCTGGCTTGGGATGAAGGCAGGGTGGGATTTAGAGACTGCCAGGGGCCTGGCTGGGGTCAGGTGAGAGTCAGCAGCTCCTATGTTGGCTTAGGAAACGCTAATTGTCCATGGGCCGCCCCCTGTTGCTCTCATGTTATCACACATCATCGCGTCGCCGACATCGCTACTGCCATAAGTCTCGACATCAGTCTTCTCGCCGCCTTTGGCCTCTGAGAATGGGCGAGGTGCTGAGGTGAGGAGCGACGAGCGTGATGACGAGCGAGGAAGACGCTTCCTTGTTGTCTGGGCACGATGCCAACACATAGGGAAAGTGGAAAAATCAACAAGCCAACCATGGTTACTGCAGTCATCTCATGGGGTCAGTGTCTTGTGGAATGATCGGAGTTTATCCGTCACCACAGCTTCGTCAGCACCATTAAAAGGTAAAGGCAAAAGTTTAATTTTATTCAGAAACCTCTTTTTGACATTTGGATCTCAGATTTATATATGATTTACGCATTTGATCATTTGGCGACACAATACATACTTTTCGAGCACTCTTAGCAGTACTAGCTACTAGCAGTACAAGCAGTGGTAGCAGCAGCAGCAGCAGCAGAAGAAGAAAAAGTAGTAGACAGACAGGATTCACACGAACAGACAGGATTCACACGGACATATAGGATTCACACGAACAGATAGGATTCACACGAACAGACAGGATTCACACTGACAGATAGGATTCACACGGACAGACAGGATTCACACTGACAGACAGGATTCACACGGACATATAGGATTCACACTGACAGACAGGATTCACACTGACAGACAGGATTCACACGGACAGATAGGATTCACACTGACAGACAGGATTCACACTGACAGATAGGATTCACACGGACAGATAGGATTCACACTGACAGACAGGATTCACACTGACAGACAGGATTCACACTGACAGACAGGATTCACACTGACAGACAGGATTCACACGGACAGACCGGATTCACACGGACAGATAGGATTCACACTGACAGACAGGATTCACACTGACAGACAGGATTCACACTGACAGATAGGATTCACACGGACAGACAGGATTCACACGGACATATAGGATTCACACTGACAGACAGGATTCACACTGACAGACAGGATTCACACGGACAGATAGGATTCACACTGACAGACAGGATTCACACTGACAGATAGGATTCACACGGACAGACAGGATTCACACGGACAGATAGGATTCACACTGACAGACAGGATTCACACTGACAGACAGGATTCACACGGACAGACAGGATTCACACTGACAGACAGGATTCATACGGACAGATAGGATTCACACTGACAGACAGGATTCACACTGACAGACAGGATTCACACTGACAGACAGGATTCACACTGACAGATAGGATTCACACTGACAGAGAGGATTCACACTGACAGACAGGATTCACACTGACAGACAGGATTCACACGGACAGATAGGATTCACACTGACAGACAGGATTCACACTGACAGACAGGATTCACACGGACAGATAGGATTCACACTGACAGACAGGATTCACACTGACAGACAGGATTCACACGGACATATAGGATTCACACTGACAGACAGGATTCACACTGACAGACAGGATTCACACTGACAGACAGGATTCACACGGACAGATAGGATTCACACTGACAGACAGGATTCACACTGACAGATAGGATTCACACTGACAGACAGGATTCACACGGACAGAGAGGATTCACACTGACAGAGAGGATTCACACTGACAGACAGAATTCACACTGACAGATATGATTCACACTGACAGACAGTATTCACACGAACAGATAGGATTCACACTGAGTCTTCACTGCTCCAACAGTATCAGCAGCGCCACGGAAGCGAGGTTCAGCTTCACCCTACGCCTTCGCCCCCAACAACCACTGCCTTGCCAACATCGCCGTTACCATTGTGTCCATTACCAGCACCACCACTACAAAGACGACCATGATGGACATCATGACCAGCAAAAGAGGCAATGAAAATATCGACGACAGTGACGACGAGAGAGCTGTATTTATATCTAGAGCCATTCTGGCCCACCAGAGACTTCGCCTGCCGGCGAAACAGTCTCTAGCACAGTTGACATCACGTGATGGAAGGATTTCGTCCGAAAAATTAAATTGAGGGTCACACGAGAGGCTTGTGGGATAGCCGATCTTCTCCCCGACATACGCCGTTAAAGTAGTTCTAAGACTATTTCGCTCAAAACTCTTAACTTACTTTTGTTGAGGCAATAAACAAGCGTTTATTCGATAAAATAAAATGCTTATGTTGAAATGGAAACACATTTTGATATCTGAATGATTTATGTAAAATGTGGGGGAAAAATAGTGTCAGAACGACCTATTTTTGGCGCAATGCTGTAATGCGAAGGGTCAAGTCTATTACGCATTCATCGCGAACTGCGCCAGAGTTACGTGACTCGGGTTCACAGAATGATCTTGACCTACCTCTACATTAACCAACTGTCGATTAGGACGACAACTCCGAAAACAAGACGATGGTCAGCGCGCTTGACCTGCAGTCGCTTGCGACTAGTGGGTGTCGTGTTCGAAGCTGCGCGGATTCTAGAGTTGCATCCTTGAGCAAGGTGCGGTACTCACATTGCTATTCCCCGCCCAGGAGTAAAACGGGTACCTGTGAAGGTTGACCTTGAAAATTGTGAAAGCTAACTTAGGCGCGTTCATCTGGAACCTGGTTGCACGCTCCCCAGGGAGTTGAGATGGTGTTGGAGTGATAAAAAGAGGTAGTCCGATGACCAGGAGGTAAATGTGTGCGGTTTGAGCACCCGTATATGGGTGGAAAAGTCGTAGTATGAAAAGAGCAGTTTTACCTGAAAAATTTTATGAAGTCCATTGCGTGTGATGCATTTTTCCGAAAAACGAATCACCGGGATGTCGAAAGTTCGGTCCCCGCTTAAGATCTGACACAGTTTTCTATTCCGCGCAAAATGTCGATATGTCCGGCTCTGTATTAGGGACTTTTCTGGCGCAGGTAATGCTTTTAAACAGCGGTATATTTTCGTAGGATATCGGCTGAAATATAAAGAATAAGGATCTGCGTAAGCGTAGGAAAGGCACAAGAAAAACAGTTACAAGACGCGGTCTGCCTGCTATAGGTTTGTTTCATCTGAATCACCACAATTTTTCTATTCTTTTCTGCGTGGGTAGTACTTAATCTGAGGCTGTCGGGAAATGCAATTGTGAAAAGAGTTCGCCAATTTTTTTGTTCCTACATCTAAAAAGACTTCCTCGTTGCCTTGAATATTGCGCGAGGAACGCTGTTGAGTTTTTATTAACCAATCCAGTTGACAAGAAAATTACTCGTTTTATGCAAAACTACGTGCGTTTTTAAGCAATGATATGCCCTGGGAGGCAGGAATAGCAGCAGCAGCATCTCTCTTGATGTCGACTCGAGTGTTGGATTTCACGAAACAAATTGGATCGTTCTCAGAGCGATCCTATCGTGTCCAGTTCCTTTGTCTCAAGTGCCAGACCTATAAAAAAAGCTTGGCAAAAATTACTTCGGAAAGAAAGTTTCCATATTTGGCCCTCTTCCTTGTTACATAAGTAACATGTTACAATAGGATGCTGCGGTTGTTGTCCCAGCGACTGCGAGGACGTTTGAATTACCTTTCTAGATTCTGAGCGATGACATGAAATGAATTTCTTATATTACTTTTGTTCAGTCTACGATATGAACTAATAATTGAAATACAACCTATATAGACCCCAAGAGCCCAACACGGAAGGACTGTAACCGATGAGCGGGAAATAGAGCAAATTCGGCTGTAATTTACCCTTTTCTGTGAACTCATAGTGTAATGTCACAATGGAGAATTGTCAAATGTCGATGGATAAAATACACAAGTCGATAAAGATGTAACTCACATGTCATGCTCTCGCCGTTTTGACGTTCATTCGAGTTTGAGATGGAAAGAAACACAATACCAAATCCCCCACCAGCAATCGTTTCCAAACGGTAAACGCGCTCCTGTCATATTAGAACAATTGTGCACCGTTTGTTTACCCTGCCCGTGAGAAAAATAACACCTGAAGAGTAGTAGTAGTAGTAGTAGTAGTAGAAGGAGTAGTAGTAGCAGCAGTAGTGGCAGCAGTATGAGTGAGGGAGGAGGAGGAGGAGGAGGAGGAGGAGGAGGAGGAGGAGGAGGAGGAGGAGGAGGAGGAGGAGGAGGAGGAGGAGGAGGAGGAGGAGGAGGAGGAGGAGGAAGCAGAACAGGAGAAGAAGCAGGAGGAGGAGGAGGAGGAGCAGCAGCAGCAGCAGGAGGAGGAGGAGGAGCAGCAGGAGGAGGAGAAGGAGGAGCAACAGGAGGAGGAGCAGGAGGAGGAGGAGAAAGAAGAGCAACAGCATAGGCAGCAGCAGAAGGAGCAGCAGGAGGAGGAGCAGGAGGAGGAGGAGCAGGAGGAGGAGGAAAAAC